>CM053032.1:204068387-204257155 GCA_028564925.1 Lithobates sylvaticus
CAGGTCTCATTGCTGTGCTAAGAGTACAGTATCTGTGAGGGGTTGCAGTGTTGTGGCACCAGCACCAATGCCTAAGGCACAATTTTTCAGCCCCTGTTTAACAGGGGCGTGTAATTACAAATCTTGATCTAATAGTTCACAGCAGGGCCCATTCCTGCGCCCACCAAGAGTAACTATGAGGGCCTACAGTCTTGTGGCAACACCGTCCACCACCACCGCCAAAGGCCCAATTTTTCGGCCCTGTTCAACAGGTGCATGCAATTACAAATCTTGATCTAATAACTCACAGCAGGGCCCATTCCTGCGCCCACCAAGAGTAACTGTGTGGGCTTACAGTCTTGTGGCAACACCGTCCACCACCACCACCACCACCACAGGCCCACTTTTTCTGCCCGGTTCAACAGGTGCATGCAAGTACAAATCTTGATCTATTAACTCACAGCAGGGCCCATTCCTGTGCCCACCAGTCTTGTGGCTACACCAACATCTAATAGGGCAAATTTCTGCAGAGTATATACGGCAGGCCCCTACTTTCAAACATCCAACTTACAAACGACTCCTACTTGCAAACGGAAAGAGAAAACAGGAAGTGAGAGGAAATCTACCCCTAGGAAGGGAAATTCTATCCTGTTAGATTTAATTTGGGAAAAAGGTATCTCCTCTCTACTGATGCTTTATCACCAATCCTTGTTTCAATTCAAACCCCACTTTTCCAAAAACATTTGTCATTGGGACGGAAAGTGAGGTGACATGTTCTGAACAGATGTGCAAAGACAGGAAATGTTACAGGGGTAACCCCTCCCTATGTTCTCCAAAAAGCTTAAAAATAGATTTTTTTGGGATGGAGCTACACTTCATAATGTACCTGTTCAGATTCTACTTAAGAACAAACCTACAGTCCGTGTCTTGTTTGCACCACCTATATACTGCTGTTCAGAGTATATAGGGTTGTAGGTATAGGGTTTTATTTTGGGTGCGGGGTCCCCCTTAATATCCATACAAGACCCAAAGGGGCTGGGGTGGGGGGGGGTTGATGGGGTAGCCATGCCATTTTTCTCAAGGATTTTCAGCCATATGGCGACCAGGACAAGGCATGACATTAAAGCCGCAAGTGGTTTTAAATGGCTTCTTTTTTTCCTTTACAAATGTCATTTTGTGCAAGGACAGTTCTAAACACGGGAAACACATGCCACTTCACAGGCATACTTTAGACACCCCCCAGGTACCATATTTAAAGGAAAATTTCACTTTTTTTTTTTCACTTTATGCATCATTAAAATGACTGCTCCCGAAAAAACGTTAGTTTTTAAAAGTTCTTTTTGCATTGATATATGTCCCCTGGGGCAGGACCCGGGTCCCCAAACCTGTTTTATGACATTAACATGCATATTGGCCGTTGTAATTAGCACTTTTGATTTTGAACGTTCGCGTCCATTATAACGTATAGGGTTCGAAAATTTGCGCGAACTTTCGGTCGGTTCGAAGGTTCTGGTGCGAACCGAACCCGGGGGTGTTCGGCTCATCCCTAATGGTCACACTTCCCCACCAAAACCATCCAAATACCTCTTACCACTATCTGACTACTATCACCTGACTTTATCATACCCACCTGGCTAACGGAACAGGTAAAATAAACCTCTGAGCTTTGGGCGACAGTAATAAACAAACCCTTTACGCGATTTCAAACTGATTGCAATGCTCCCAGCAAAGATTACTTCAAAAAAACAAAAATAGCGCATAATCTCGAGGCACTCATTCTAAAATAAAAAAAAACAAAACTAATAGTTTTGCATAATGTAGCAACATGCACATGCGTAGGACACCCAACATTAGCAGTGTTTTAGTCTTCCAAAGCAAATACACCTTTGCACACTAGTACTGATTAGTATTCCAATGTTCCTCTTCTTCCTTGGTTTCTCTCCCTTACTCCGCTAATGTGACCCTGGTGCTTAAAGGGGTTGTAAAGGCAGAAGTTTTTTTTTTTATCTTAATACATTCTATGCATAAAGATAAAAAGCTTTCTGTGTGAAGCAGCTCGCTCTCAGCCTCCCTAATACTGAGCTGAGGTCGCTCTCTGTCCAGCAATGTCCACAAGTATCTCAGCCGTTTGAGATTCTCCTTCCTGATTGGCTTAGACACAGCAGTAGCGCCATTGGCACCTGCTTCTGTCAATCAAAGTCAGCTAGCCAATCAAGGGAGGGGGCGGAGCTTGGTGTCTGAATGAACATAGGGAGCTGTGACTCAGCTTGAGTGCCCCCATAGCAAGCTGCTTGCTGTGGGGACACTGAACAGGAGGGAGGGGCCAGAATCACAGAAGAGGGACCCAAGACAAGGAGGATCCCTGCTGCTTTGTGCAAATCCATTGCAACAGAGCAGGTAAGTATAACATGTTTGTTGTTTTTTTTTTTTAAAACAAGACTTTACAATCACTTTAAAGTGATTGTAAAGTCTCTTTTATTTTAAAATAAAAAAAATACAAACATGTCATACTTACCTGCCCTGTGCAGTGGATTTGCACAGAGCTGCTCCGATCCTCCTCTTCTCTGGTCCCTCTTTGGTGCTCCTGGCCCGCCCTCATGTTGAGTGCCCCCACAGCAATCTTCTGTCTCAGCCAATGAGGAGGGGAGTCCCAGCCAGCCAAGTGTCTTGTGCAACATCGCAGGATCTAGTGGGACCTCAGGTAAGTATTGGGGCATACCTCCCAACGTTTTGAGATGGGTACGAGGGACACTTATTAGCAAAAGTATTTAGGCATAAGACACATCCCTTGCCACACCTCCTAAAAGGAGAATTATACAAAAAATAAAAGTTCTTCCACCTCAAGGCCACCTCACCACCTGGCCTTAACGAGGCCTTTAATTTTAAACCGTATTTACTTTCAATAGGTTTTTATTAAATTTTAAATTCAAAAGAACATACAAAACTTGGTCATACAATACAAAGCGCCCATTCAAGGTCATGGTACAGTAGGAAACAAATATAAACATGAAAACCGAGCTTGAGAGAATGTAACCAAGGCAAATCCGGGACACAGGTGAAATGTGGTGTGACAGAAGAAGGACTTTGCTGATCACCCCAAATGGGAAGGTGTATTTAAGAGAAGGGTATCGACTGGAACAAATGTCACGGGAGAGAACTGGCCCCGGGCACCCCAGGCGGGAACAAACTGTGCCCCGAGCCTGCTCCCACCAAGATCCTTCCCTCTAGTACGTGAAAATTTTGGGGGTAAGGACAGTTGGGCGACCACCCTGCCTGTGTGGGTGGTGGCCCCTCGATAGGGTTTGTGTCTGCTAATTATACCTGTACCTTTCTAACAACCTCAACAAGTTTATTTAACAGATAGCTGGTATTAACAGGGCTATCGTGAGAAAGAGGAAACAGTAAGGAAGAAAGAGAGAAAAGTCTGAGAGGGGAGAGGGGGTAAAAAGGGAGGGAGGGGGTGTGCCGTACTCTAGCTAAGTAATAGAGAATTGTCTGGGGTAACTCCAGGAACAAGGGATATCCCACAGTGAGACGCCCATGGGTCCCAAACAGCTTCAAACTTCTGATATGTGTCAAGCAGCATACTGGCTAACTTCTCGTGTGCCATTATCCAAGATATCTTGCGGACAATCGCTGAGAAGGCAATCTTATGGCGTTTCCAAGCTCCCGCAATGGTTAGTTTAGCTCTGAGCAGAATAAAGTGGATTAGCCTTTGCTTGGGTTTGGAAACATTGGTAATATTTGCATTTAAAAGTGCTACTGCCGCAGTCCTGGGGACCGAACAGTTTGTAACTTTGGTGATCAAAGAAAGGATTTTTGACCACAGCGGCCTAATTCTGGGACATTCCCACCAAATGTGCACCATGGTGCCCCTCAGCTGACACCCCCTGAAACAGCAGGGGTCCGCTGAGGGAAATATCGAAGCCAATCTGGAGGGGGTCATGTACCATCTCATAAGTACTTTAATATTTGCTTCTATTAGAGAAGTATTGAGTATACCTTTAAAAGCTTTAGATCCTGCTTGGTGCCAAGTATCCAAGTCCCACTCGTGCTGGAGGTCGGCCTCCCATTCAGTCATATAAGTGGATTTGCCTGTTGGTTGCGTGAGTGACGAGTATATGACCGAGATGCCACCCCTCTGACCCTTGGCCTGGTCACACCACAGTTCGTAATCAGTGAAATTGGGGGGTAAGGGTTTCTCCGACCAGACTTTGTGTAGGAAGTGGGATATTTGTCCAAACCTGAAGTTCTCGGAGATTGGCATCTCTAGTTTATGGGTACAAAACTTCAGGGTAAGAGGTCCCTTATTCGTGAAATAGTGTCCAATGCGGTACAGTCCTTGTCAAGCCACCACTGAAAAGCCTTAATGACCATTCCGGGCGGGAAATCCGGATTACGGAAGATTTAGTGTAATTCACCTTTAATCCTGAGATTCTGGAAAAGTCTGCGAGTGTTTTAAACAGATTTGGGAGGGAAGTAATGGGGGACGTTAGGAATAGGAGCATGTCGTCAGCGAAAAGGCCGCATTTGTGGGTCTGTTCTCCACATCTGACCCCTTGGATATCTGGATTGAGTCTTATTGCTTTGGCTAATGTTTCTATTGCTAAGGCAAAAATGATCGGGGACAATGGGCAGCCTTGTCTGGTCCCTCTGGCAATAGTAATTGGAGTGGAATAGTGTCCCTGTATGCATATTTGTGCTTTAGGCTGTGAGTATAGGGAGTGTATCACCCCTCTGAAGCGAGGGCCAAAGCCCCATCGTTCCAGAAGGGGGAACAGATAGGACCATGTCACTGAGTCAAACGCCTTTTGAAGATCCAGCGCCAATAAGAATCCCTGTTATGCTGGCCCCCCATCCCAGTTAGATTGAAGAATGGACACAATATCTATCGCCCTCCTTATTTGGTCAGGGCCTTGCCTGCCAGGTATGAACCCCACCTGGTCTTTGTGTATATATTTGCTGATGAAGGACGAAAGGCGTACTGCCATAATTTTGGTTAGTATTTTTAGGTCTGAGTTAATGAGTGAGATGGGGCGGTAGTTACCTACTTCTTCTGGGTTCTTATCAGGTTTAGGTATAACTGTAATATAAGCTGTATTCAGTTGTGAGTCTAAGGGGTTGCCTTGAGTCAAGTGGTTAAAGAATTTCGTCATATGTGGGACTAGGGTTTCTGTGAAGGTCTTATAATAGGGAGCCGATAGCCCGTCGGGGCCAGGGGCTGATCCTGCCCTGAGGCTTTTTATTACTGTTGCCACCTCTTCCGACGTGAAGGGAGCTTCTAGGATTTCCCTATGCTCTTCCGATAAACTTGGAACAGAAACGCTATCCAAATAATTAGATGTTGAACTACTCGGGGATTGGGGTGGGGCACTATAGAGGTCAGCGTAAAATTTCTGAAAGGCATCTAGTATCTTGGAGGGGTTGGCTGTCAGACCGTGGTTTGCAATTCTGAGTTTGGGGAAAGAGTAAAGTCTCGTTTTAGGAGATAATTTAGCAGCTAGCATTGGGCCTATCTTACCCTTCTGAGTGTAGAATTTGTTCGAGCTCCAGCGGATTGATTTTTCGGCTTTCGTTGTAAGGGCCAGGTTGAGTTCTAATCTTAGTTTTTCAACTTGGGCTAATATGGTCGGGGAAGGGTTCCGTTTGTGTAGCACTTTAGCTGATCTGTAAGAACCTTCTAGTCTTTCTATGTGAAACATGTGTTCTTTCTTGAGCCTGGATCCCATTTGTATGAGTTTACCCCTTATCACAACTTTGTGTGCCGCCCATAGTGTCTCTGGTGAAATGTTCCCCACATTATTTAAGGAGAAGTAGTCAGTCAAAGCCTTATTTAGTTCCGTTACATGAGCTGGATTGGATAGTATGGACTCATTTAGGCGCCATTGTCCCCGTTTTGTCATGTGTGCGTTAGACCGAAAATGCATGATCACTAGTGAATGATCCGAGAGAACCGTATCGCTTATGTGGGACTTAAGAATTGCTGGGAGTAAGTTTGGGGAGACCAGAATATGGTCAATCCTAGCATAGGTGTCGTGCGGGTTGGAATAGTGAGTGAAATCTCTTTTGGAAGGATTGAATTCCCTCCAGGCATCTATGAGGCCCCTGTTGTGCAATAGTTTTGCTACCCTGAGACTTGCCCTTGTGGGTTTGGTAAGCTGTGTCTTGGGGGTCTCCCCCCCAAATAACTGAACCCTCTAGCATAGGAGAAAGTTCGTCTAGGATACGTTTGAAGAATTGTTCCTGTCCTTTGTTTGGGGCATAATAGGAGACTAGGGAGTAGATGTGACCCCCTATAGTTCCTTTGACTAAAATGAACCTCTTCCACATCCTTATAGTCAGATATAAAGGTGAAGTCGCACGACTTTGAGAAGAGAATCGCAACCCCTCTGGTTTTGTTTTCTGCCTTTGCCAGATAGAAGTGTGGGTAGTGAGCGTGAATAAAGCTAGGACTGTACCGCATTGGGAAGTGGGTTTCCTGAATCATCAGTATATCCAATTTCAGGGATTTGTAGTGTGTGAACAGTTTCTTTCGTTTGAGTGGTGAGTTTAAACCTTGCGCATTGTGGGAGGCAATTTTGAGATGGGTCTGTGGTGTGTCAGCCATGAGGTATGAGAGGAGCGACAACTCGGTATATCTCGCCACTTACCTTCAGGCGTCTTCTGACCCTGCTGTCAAACAGTTCGACGGTAAACCACCTTGGAAGTTGGGAGCTTGATACCAATAATAGAGACGTAGACTCTGCAAAAAAAAATTCCATTAGGCACAAAATATCAGGGAAGGGCATGGGAAGGAAAGAAGGAAAGGAAGGAAGAGAAAGAAAAGAAAGAAAAGGCTTGTCTCCTAACCAATGAGACAGTTCCCAGGAGGGGAGACTCCCCCTAGGGACTTCTACCAAAAAGGTAATAGTGTCTGCTCCCGAATGGGGCAGACTGCCGCACCCCCAGATTCCGTCAGGAGTCTATGGGTGAGGCGGAGGCACATGGGCACTTCCCCAGCCAGGGCGCCCTTTATTACTATCAAAATTGAGTGTAACACAGCAACCAGGAAAAAGTATGGTACACATCCTACGGAACTAAGAATTTAGTAGGTTCTGTACCTGGTGCCCCCCGTCTTTCCCTTAAGTGGGAACGGAGGGAGGGCCCCCAGACAGATAAGCAGTGAGTACCCCCCTAATAGTGACTCGACTAAATAGTTGGCCAAGCCATGGGGAGCCTAAAGTGGCTGTAAAAAGGGAAGAACAAACAAAAAAAAAAAAAAAAAGAAGGAAAACGGTCATGTGTTCAAGAGAAGCACCATCAGGGCTTCAGGTTCCGTGAAGGTCAGGAACAATCAATTACTAGGGCCACAGGATAGTCTATGTCCACTTGGGATTCTTCAAGGAGGGCCATTGTCCTTTGCCTTCTTGGTCTTTGTCTTGTTCCAAAGCGGGGATTCCGGGCTCGTCGGAGTTGGTCTCTTGGTAGATCCGGGTAAGTTGTGGGAAATCTCCATGTCTGCTTCTTGTGAGATGAGTTTGAGTTGCAGCAATAGTCTTTCACCATCAGGGAATGTGGAGAATGCATAGGTCTTGCCGTTGTCTGAGAACTTAACTGCGAACGGGAAGGCCCATTTGTATTTAATGTCCTTTTGCGTGAGGACCTGAAGTAGTGGCTTTAGTGAGCATCTGCGTTGCATGGTGGAAGGGGAGAGGTCTGCAAAAATTTGTACAGGGTGACCAAGGCACATTACTTTGGGAGCTGAGCGAGCCTCATCACTTCTTCCTTGACGGCGTAATAGTGTGGCTTTGCAATGACATCTCTTGGAGAACCGTCCTTCCTGGGGGGTCCCAATGTTCTGTGGGCTCTGTCCAATTCTAGGCGGTGTTGAGGAACATTTGGAATCAGGGTTTGGATCATGTTTTGCACGGCGGCCGGAATGTTGGTGACTGATTCAGGAAGGTCTCTGATCCTAACGTTGTACCTTCTTGACCTATTTTCCAAATCGTCAATTCTGGATAAGGCGATTTCCAATTGATCTTGCACTGTGTGAAGGTGATCAGAATTCTGATTAGTCACAGCAATTGTTTGTTCCATCTTATGCTCCATAAAGTCAATTCTGGAGCCCAGGTTTTGGAAATCCTGCTTCAGATCTCCTGTGATTTTGGCAGCTGTTTGGGAGAGCAGATCTGACAGTTTCACATATAAGTCAGACATGGAGAGCGATTCTGGCATGGGGTCAGTGTGATGAGGGACAGCTTGAAGCGTAGCATGAGGTACAGCAGGGGAGATGCTGTATCTGTCTATGGAGCGGCCTATCAGGGATTCTGTGGAGGCTGGGGACGGGGTCATCTCATGGTGGAGGAGTCCCTGTGCCACAGGGGTGCTTAGTAGAGCTGCAGGGGAATGTACCTGTCTCCCCTCCTGTGTGTCCTCCATGTAGGCCGAGTGTTGCCTCGTGGCGGTCGCCATCTTGGATCTGCCGGTCGGCTCCAGGGTGATGAATTGTGGCCCCGTCTGGCTGAGGCCCCTAGCATGTGGGGGGATGCCCATGAGTGATGGGGATCCGCGGGTGGTGTTTTCGTCGCTCCTGGCTGGCTGTGGAGCTAGCGATGGACGCTGGCTGGCTGGGGTAGAGCAGAGCTTCTGGCTAAGCGGCCATCTACAGAACTCCGCGCATGCGCCTCTTTAAACCGTATTTGGAGGGATTCCAGGCGGGGGCCTACGAATTGGATCTGTAGGCATGATCTTTCATATCCTCTACTAATATATGAACATAGTCTCATTAGCATGCATGTGGATGTACAGAGTTATATGTTTCTCCAATTTTTCATTTACCTCTGTAACGAAACTGAAAGCATAGATAATAAGGGAAAAATGAACTTTAATGGCACGTATAGAAAAATAGCAAAATTTGAATAGTTCATATAAATTCGAAACATATACAGTATACATTTATAAAAAACACATAGTTTATACATAGAAAAAGATCCATTGATTGGCCCATGGGGAATACCACTTGTATACTTCCTGTGGGGTTATACTGTTTGTATCGAAAAGGCCCACACTGAGATACGGCATTAACTGTTGGGTTTTCAAAGATCCTTAGTAAATTAAAATGTAAAAATATATATGAACTCACCACGAATGGTGCTAAAGAGGGTTTCAATGCTAGCCTATGATGGTAGGACACAGCAGCAGACCCACCACCTCTCCAAAGGGAGAGGGAGACCACAGGACCAGTCGCCAGCTGGTCTCCTGTTGTTTTGGTGCCTGGTCCTGTGCTCTCCCTCTCTCTTTGGAGAGGTGGCGGGTCTGTTGCTGTGTCCTACCGCATGGGCTAGCGTTGAAACCCTCTTTAGCATCATTCATGGTGAGTTCATATATTTTCAAATTTTTATTTACTAAGGAAGTGGTATTCACCATGGGCCAATTAATGGGTCTTTTTCTATGTATAAACTGTGTTTTTTTTATAAACGTATACTGTATATGTCTGGAATTTATATGAACTATTACAATTTTGCTATTTTTCTATATGTGCCGTTAAAGTCCATTTTTCCTCATAATCTATTCTTTCAATTGTTTAGGATGTGGCACATGTATATTTGGGGTGTTTGATTGCCACCCCAGGGGATTAGCAATCAATCCTTCCTCTGTATCGAAACTATCACAATTGGTATTGTGTTTGTTATTGGTGTTGTGTTCTTGTTGTACAGCATATTCCAATTGTATTCTAAGTACAATACTATGTATAATCACTTGTTATATCTTGTTTATTGTTGTTTTTTCTAATTTTTTTGTTTTGTCACTCATTACTAGGCTGGGACCTATGTAGCAAGGTGCTGCTGGATGAGCTTCTCTCTGTTTGCCACCAGGGGGTGCGATTCCCATGGATTGATGTCTGCATTACTGACTGTGAATTGTTTCTGCATAGACATGGCCTGGGCTGCACGATCGTCATCCAGGGTTGGGCAGGCAATTTGGAGGCCATTCCCCACTGCCCGGCGCACGGGGGTCTCATGCTGGGGCACTGATTGTGGCCTCACTTGGGACATCCTTGCCATTTGGAACCTGCCTGTTGACAGGTTCCTTCCTGTTCGCTCTTCACTGTGAAGCACAGACCGGTGAGCTACAACACCCATTGTGGCACAGAGACGCGTGACCCCGTCCTCTTGGGATGGGCTTACGACTCGCGTCATCATGCCGAGGGACTCTGTGACAGATCCAGGTTGCAATTGGTTGAGTGCCTCGATCTGTCACACTGACCACCAGCTGATTTCAATTGCATAGAGTGCAATTGATTTCAGTTATGCGGCGTACACACGAAGGGACTATCCCGCGGGATTATCCTCTGGACTCAAGTCCAGCGGACAATCCCCTCGTGTGTGGGCGCCGGCAGACTTTTTGGCGCCAAAGTCCGGCGGACCAAAGTTTTAAGTTTGGTTTTAAAATTATCCGCTGGACTTGGCAGTCTGGCGGACAATCCCGCCGTTAGTAGGCTAGTCCGCCGGACTTTTGAAAATGAACGGACTTGCCGCTCATCGGCAAGTCCGTTCATTTAGCACGTGACTTCAGGTTACGTAGCTAGCGTAGGCAGTAAATGCCGCCGCGCTAGCTCCGTGACCTGGCATGGATTTAAAGGGACTCCCCACGCCGAAAAACGGCGTGGGGGTTCCCCCCAAATCCATGTCAGACCCTTATCCGAGCACGCAGCCTGGCCGGCCAGGAAAGGGGTGGGGACGAACGAGCGCCCCCCCCCCTCCTGAGCCGTACCAGGCCGCGTGCCCTCAACATGGGGGGTGCCCTGGGGAAAGGGGGGCCCCCCCACCCCAAAGCACCTTGTCCCCATGTTGATGAGGACAAGGGCCTCTTCCCGACAACCCTGGCCGTTGGTTGTCGGGGTCTGCGGGCGGGGGCTTATCGGAATCTGGGAGCCCCCTTTTATAAGGGGGCCCCCAGATCCCGGCCCCCCACCCTATGTGAATGAGTATGGGGTACGATGTACCACTACCCATTCACCTAAAGTGTAAAATGTAAAGTAAAGAAACCACACTTTTGATAAAATAATTTATTGCACTGCTCCGGGGGTCTTCTTCCGTCTTGGGGGTCTTCTCGCCAGACTCCTCCGCCATTTACGTAGCTCTTTTACCGAGTGGAGAAGTCTGTCTACCTTCTTCGTCGTCGCCGCCGTCGTCTGGGGGTCTCGATCCGCCTTCGGGGGTCTTCGGGGGTCTTCCGGTGTCTTCCGGGGTCTCTTCTGTTCTTGCCGCTGTCGTCGCTTTCTGCGCCGCCTTCTTCTTCCGCCTTCTTGTTCTTCTTCTTCCGATGTTGACGAGTCGCTCGCTCTGGCCGGAATGCCAGAGCCGCGCTGTGCTGGGACTTATATAGGGACAAGGGGACAGGGTCACATGCTCATGTCACATGGTGACCCCCGCCCCCTTGTGATGTCACAGTCCCAGCATCCTCCGGCATTTACTGCCTACGCTAGCTATGTACCTGAAGTTACGTTCGAAATGAACGGACTGCTCCGTGTGTGGGCAAGTCCGTTCATTTTCAAAAGTCCCGCGGACTTTGTTCAGCGGACTGTCCGCCGGAGAAGTCCGGGCGTGTGTGGGCAAGTCCACACGCTCGGAAAGTCCGGCGAAGCCAGCTGGAAAGTCCGGTGGATTTTCCGCTGGACTAGGTCCGCCGGGAAAAGTCTGCACGTGTGTACGCGGCATTAGTCTCACTAGGGGTATATTAGCCCATCCCTCACACATTCACAGTGATGCCGTGGCAGCGGGGGGACAATATTTTACGGGGCACAAGACAGAGGTATGTTAAAAGCAAACAATGCTTTCCCTCTCCCAAATCCACCTTCTTTTATCTGTCCCACCCTATTAAGCATACTTATGCTAAGGGGTGAAGCTCTCAGATAACAATGTCTACCTATTTACATACTTACCAATCTGCATATTTACAACGCTCCAAAAGTAACTTTTTTCTACACTCTTTGTGTTTCTTTTCTCTTACACCTATACAGATAAGTATACACAGTACTCTACTGCAGCATACATCTAGACTCCATCGCTTGTTGGTCAGAACCTTGACAGGAGTTTGACTCCACACGCCTGGAGTCCTTGCAGTTGGTACAGGCGCTGCCTTTTTGCTCTCTCACCCCCCTGTGCAGTGGATTTGCACAAAGCAGCCCCTGGTTGCTTTTATCAGTAATTTGCTCATCCGTGTAAGTATAGTCTCTTTTGCTGTTATGTTGTTATCAAAGGTGTCTAGAGATTTATTTGTTTTGATTAAGGCTCGGTTCACACAGGGGCAACCCGACTTACAGTGCGACTTTGCAATGCGATTTGGAGGCGACTTCAGCGCGATGTTGAACGACTTAAAACGCAACTTCAAGTCGCCTCCAGGATAGGCGACTTTGCTGTTGGTCAATCAGAGCTGATCAGCTCTTGTGACATAATTGTTGTTCCTGTTCTCTTCCTGGTTCCCTGTTTCCTGTGTCCTGTGACCACAATGTTCTCTTTGCATTATTTAATGACAGCTGTCATAGCAGCTGGTGTGGCAGTATTGATGGAAGAGGGAGAGGAAACGGAGGATGAGGATTAGAAGAAGACGTCACTACTGGATACATCCAATCATTGCTAATAGAGATAACAGAGGCCAGTTCTGGGCCATGTATGAGAATTTGCTTGCTTATGAGGACAAGTTTTTCAACTATACCCGGATGTCTATCGCAAAGTAAGTACATATGCTATATGTGGACATGCACATATTAACTAGCCTTTTATTTATATATTTGTTTTTTTTACTCCGTATCTTTTGCTATATAAAGTCTTTATGAGCCCCAAACCTTAGATATATATTTTTTAGCATTGACCCTAGAGAATAAAATGGCGATCATTGCTATTTACCTGCATTGGTTGTTATTCAAATAATGCCGATCATCCACTCAAAACAATGGTACTGGGGTGATGGGTAAACTTGCATGCATAACCCGGTACAACCCCTTTAACCCTTTCCCGCCGACGGTACACAGATATGCGGCCCCAAATACCTGGGCTTTTTTGTGTTCGGGCCCGGATCGCGCCGGTTCTCATGCACTCAGCGAGGAGAACGGAGTGCCAATTACACGTTCGGGTCTCGGACTAACTATTAGCAGGTGGGAGAACCCACGTGATGACTGTGGCAGCCAATCACAGCGAGCACATGAATGGGAAGCCTGTCAATCAGCTTCCGAGTATCTCTTTCTCCTCAGATCGTCTGTGAGGAGAAAGAGATACAATGTAACCTTCACTGTGAAGTCTCTGAAAAAAAAAAGGCAAATAATTTATAATATCAGTCCACAGGTCTCAGATTAGGCTCTGATTGTTGTTAGTTAGGTTAGGTGCAGTGATAGCTGCACTTTAGTGAGTATTTTTTTTTTTTTATTGTCACCACTAGTTAGGCTCTGATTGTTGTTAGCATTAGTTAGGTTAGGTGCAGTGACAGCTGCACTTTAGTGACAGTTTCAGTTTAGTTCAGAGTATTTTGTAATTGTCACCACTAGTGTCAGTGTTAGTAGTCTCAGCGTTAGCGTGTTTTTATATATAAAAAATAAAAAAATATATATATATATATATATATATAGAAAAAGGTGCAGCGCTAAGATACACTCAAAAAAGTACAAATAGCAAAAAACATATATGAAATATATGAAAAACAATAGTCCACAGTAGTCCACAGAAGCAGTCCAATGGTGTTATTCTAGGGTGATGACAGAAGCATATACATGCAGGTGACAACGTGAAAAGCACAAAATCCCACCACAGAAGGAATGGCCGCTCACCTCACCAAGTGGACCCTTAGATCATAAAGGGTCACTAGAGCCTTCCCACTAGGGGTTAAATGACAGCGATCCTCTGGATGGAACTTGGCAGAGATGCTGGATGGGTGTCAGTAGATCCAACTCAGGCCCATATCACCATCAATCATGTGGATGAGAAATTAAAAAACCATAGTGTTCTCTGCTTGCAAACAATTTATTTTAAAAAATGGGAATATAAAAACTTACACAAGAGAGCACCTGTATCCCGGTGCTAGGAGGGTACAGCATATATCTTAATGCACAGAATAGGGCTGCGGGTGATGTCACTTTCGTCCGTATGCATTACGTCCTTGTACAGGACTTCTTCAGCGGCTATATATATAAAGTTTTACATTTATTACTGTTTTAGTGTGTGGGGTGTAGTTTGTGCCCATACTGCCAGCATTTGTGTCTGCGCAAGTGTGAGTTAGTGCCTCGGCCTGTATCAGTGCTCCTGTCAGTGTGGTTGATAGGGTCAGTGTTTTAGGAAAAAAGTTTTAGATTTTAGTATTTTACTTTTGCATAGTTTGGGGTCTGTAGAGTGCCTAAAAAAAATGGCAAGTAGGCAGTATACTGTTGAAGAGGCATATGCCCTTCTGTGCTCGGACAGTGAAGCTGAGTTGGACTCAGAAGATGAGGATTTCATCTGTGACAGTGAAAGTGTCACTTCAGGCAGTTCTTCCGACTATGAAAGGCCTGTTACGAGCAGGCAGCAAGAGGACATACAGGGTAGCATCCCATCAGTTGCACACCAGTACACCTCTCAGTGGATACCAGCAAACTCTTTCACCCCTCAAATACCAACATTTACAGATTTACCGGGCATAAATATCAATGTTGAAAATTTTGGCCCTGTGGATTTCTTCAAGATATTTGTGAATGACGAGCTCCTACAGCACATGGTTGATCAAACTAATCTTAGTGCCACCCAGTTTATAGCACAACACCCGACATCTTCTCACAGGAAGAGATGGGTGCCAACATACCTTACAGAAATCAAAAGTGTACTGGGTGTGTTACTCAACATGGGCATAGTCCGAAAGCCTACAATTCGGCAGTATTGGACCTCTAGTCCCACCCATGCCACGCCAGCTTTTCCTGGAGTTATTTCAAGAGACCGTTTTGAAGCATTGCTGCGCTTTTTGCATTTTAACGATAACTTGCAGTGTCCCCCAAGCAGTGACGCCAGATATGACCGACTGTTCAAACTGCGGCCCCTAATTTCTTTTCTGTCTAATAAATTTTCAGCGGTTTATACCCGGGATAAAAATATCTCTATTGATGAATCCCTGCTGAATTTTAAAGGTCGACTGCATTTTAAGCAGTTCATACCATCCAAACGTGGCCAGTGTGGCATAAAATTTGACAAATTGTGCGAAAGCACAACAGGATATACATTTGGATTTCTGATCTATGAAGGACGAGACAGACATCTCAACCCCCCAAGGCTGCCTAAGACAATCTTGGAGTCAGTGGGAAATTTGTCTGGCACCTGATCCAACCTCTGCTCCACCAAGGCTACTGTCTTTACGTCGATAAATACTACAGCAGTGTGCCACTTTTTAGATCTCTGCATGCTGCTGGCACAGGAGCATGTGGGACTGTGTGGAAAAACTGCAAAGAGTTTCCGCAGCAGCTGGTGAGACAACGTTTGCAGAGAGGCACATCACTCAGCTACCAACAGGAGGAAATGATGGCTGTCAAATTCTCAGACAGAAAAGACGTCTATATGCTGACAACAATCCACCCAGAGGGCACAGTGACTGTAACAGAACGGGGGTCAGCTACACAGAAAGAAAAGCCACTGTGCATTACGGCATGCAGCAAATACATGGGTGGAGTAGACCTCTCTGACCAGATCTTGCAGCCCTACCTGGTGATGAGGAAATCTAAAACCTAGTATAAAAAAGTTGCAATATATCTTATCCAGGTGGCTATCCACAATGCATTTGTCCTTTATAAAAAATCTGGTGGTATTGACACCTTCCTGCAGTACCAGGAAAAAATTATAGAACACCTGATTTTTCAAGCAGACCCCAGACAACCTGCAGAATCAGAGGATGTTAGGAGGCTAACAGAAAGACACTTTTTGTGTCCTATCCCAATCTCAGCAAGCAACAAATTCCCCAGGAAGAAGTGTCGTGTGTGTGGCAAAAATGGCAAAAGATGTGATACTCGTTACCACTGCCCCACGTGCTTTTCCAATCCAGGCCTGTGCATCCACCCTTGTTTTGAAATGTGAGGGAGGAGGTTAACGTTTGCCTTATTTCTTCCCTTTCATAAAATAATTTCAGTCATTTACACAGCATTTTACGCAGGGTTTTGGGTTAGCCTTAAATGGAGAAATTCACCTTCACAAAAAAATATTTTTTTTTTTACCTGCAAAAAATGTGCAATGCATTTCTTTTTGTTTTTGTTAGGAGCCTGTAAAGCATTGCACCCACGGCCAGCAGATCGTGGGTGTAATTACATGTTCCGGTGGACTGCCTGTGTAGCTGTCTGCCTGAACCTCCGATACTACCTAGAGATCTCAACATCGCCCTAGTTCATTGAGAACTACAAGCCGACAGCCGCAAAGGACTTGTAGTTTTCACATTCGATCACATTAGATTGTGACAGTGAGCAGGGGATTTTCTCCCCCTGCTCACTGTCACAAAAACGAGGGATCGGGGGGTATGGGGGCAGATGTAACATGTTACATGTTATACCCTCAATATGGGTGTAACATGTAACATGTTACAAAAGGTGAACATATCCTTTTAAAAAGTAACAACACACTGCAGAGTGTCTGTAATGTATACATTGATAATTAGACTTGGATGAATTGCCCTCTCTGAATGCAACATATTTTGCACACATATATAGTATCCCCATGCACGTCAGGAGTAGGAAAATTTATTTTGGGTTGATTTTTGGTGGTGGGTCAAAGTAGTGGCACAAAATGTATAGCTAAATTGAAACATTTGTGAAAAAAATGCAATGTATGTTTTTGCCTACCAAATTCAAAATTATTCCCACAAAAATTGAGAGGCTAAAAAACCAAGATTTACCCCTAGATAGATACCTTGGGGGGTCTTGATTGTAAAATGGAGTGATTTGGGGGGTGATTCCATTATTTAGATAGCACAAAGTGTCTGTAATGAATGCATAGTACCTGAAATGTTAACTTGGATTAATTGCCCTCCTAAAGGCAAAATGTGCACTATGGTTTCTGGGCCCAATTATGGGTACAAACAACATATAACACACACATATGTGGCATATTTATTCACAGCAGTAATAGAAGAAGTTATTTTGGGTTGTTTTTTGGTGGTAGGTCATGGTAGCGGCAAAAAATTTACAGCCAAATTGTAAAAACTGTTATTTTTTTTACCTTTTTCACCAGTTTTCCTTTAATAACAAAACAAAATGTATGAGTTATGCAATAAAATTTACCACCAAAAGAAAGCCTAATGTGTCCTGAAAAAAACAAGGTACTCCTGGATACACTAAGGAGTTGCAAAGATATGTACAGTTTAACTAACACATGTCAAAATTGCAAAACTGCGTTCAGGCATTAAGGTTCATTTTACCCGTAGGCATGAAAGGGTTAACCGGAGGCCGCATATTTGCATATGGTAGGCTTGAAGGAGTTAATGTGTGCATGCAGCTACCATTGGCTGATATTTCTTATTTTCAATATAGTAAATTACCTTCTTTAATAATTTTCTATTAACTGTTTTGACAAATTGCTTGGTCTGGTTTCCATCCATCTGGATTGACAGAACACATCATATAGAAGGAGTATCTCATCTACTGAAAGACTGATTATTACACTAAGGTAAACTATATATTTTTTGATGCACAACAGTAGCCATACCAGTAGCATATTTTCAACATTAAAGTAGAAGTCGAAGAATGCCCTGTGACCCAATTCCGCTGCTGTTGGGAGTAGTAGACACGCTGGAGGGACCCCAGGCCAAGAAACTCTTTGTATTCTACGCTGCATTCTATGCAAGGAAAACAATACTGCTGCACTGGAAGGGAGCTGCCCCGCCCATGACACAATTTTGGAGGGCCCTTATTAACAAGGCCCTTCCCTTGTATAAACTGACATATATGGGCCGAAACTGCCCCAACAAATTTAATAAGATCTGGAACCCCTGGGTGCAGGAGGAGAGGCTGACGCTGGACTAGATGGGGGGTGAGACGTAGACCCTACCTGGACGAGACGGGTATGGTGCAGACGCATTGGTGTTGGGTTGCTGGGGGCCCGGGACGGGATAGTGGAGGACGACCTCATAGGGACGGTTGTGGAGATGGTGGGTGCACGACAGTCAACTATACACCTTTAATATACGGTGTGATATGGGAAGAGTGAAATAAGCGGAATTTTAGCACAGGCATGTTTCTCCCTCCCCCCCCCTTCTCCCCTTCCCCGGATCTGTGCTTGGAATCATTCCTGCCCCATTTCCCCTCCCCTTTTCGAAGATCCTATGTATGTATATGCATGTTGCCTGCGTTTAAGTTATAACCTATAGTTAGTTGTGTACCCTGTATGTACGAATCACTATGTTGCACATGAAGAATACCGATTGTACCGTTTTATTTCTCTGTACTGTTTCCCTTAATTTGAAAATAAAAACAGTTTTTGTAAAAAAAAAAAAAAAAAAAAAAAAAAAAAAGTAGAAGTCGAGCCTGAGCTCATTTGTCTGGGCTTCTCCAATGGGTCACATGCGGAGAGTGGTCAGAAGTCTGCTCTGCACTGACGTCAGCAAGATCAGTTGAGGCAGTGCGTCATCCTGATTTCCGAAGTTCTTTATCCACCAGCTGCCTGGACTGATGGCAGTCTCAGGCTCTCAGCAAGCCGTTCCACGCCCCTCCACAGCTCAGAGCTCCAGTGAGCGTGGAGGAGCAGAGCAGGAGACCTGCTGACTAAAAGTCAGCAGCTCGGGGAGGGGAGAGAACCAAGCCATTGGCATGTCTGTTGACTCAGTTGTGTGTGAAGAAGTGGCAGTGGAAAGATGCAGCATCGGTGCGATGCTGCATCCACCTAGGTTAGTATCATTCTTCCAAAAACAAGAAAAAAAACTAAATGTGGAACATATATTGTAGAATTTAACACACAAACATTCAATAAATTTGGAAAAAAGCATCAAAATTTTAATATTATATTATCTTTAGAAAAATACAAAGAAAAAGTAACTTATTTTTATTTGTAAATTAACAATTGTTCGTAAATTGGTTGATATTCTGAATGGAAGGTTGCAGTGCTGGTGGAAGACCTTAGGGATGGGGTTGATGCAAAATTGCTTGATTCGTGAAAGAATCGTTGGTTACCTGGTGCTCAGATGGTGAAGGGAATTGGGGAAGGTGACGGATATGGGATCGGTGGATGGGGGGATTTTCTTTGTCTTTATTGGATCAGACAGACCAGTTGTTTACACACACATTGCCAATCCCTGCCCTATTAATTGGATGAAAGGTTTAGCATCGTAAAACCCTTTTTGAAAGATAAATAGTGCATTTTATATACAACTATATAGATCAGACAAAAATGATGAACAAATGAGGAATCAGGGACAGTCCCTCAAAATCAGGGACAGCTGGGAACTATGTTAGGGGGGCTGAGAGGGGCTGCTGTACACAGAAGGTTTTTTATCTTAACACATAGAAAGCATTAAGATAAAAGATCTTCTGCCTTTCAACCACTTTAAGGAGAGGGGTAGATGCCCGGTGTCCTCCTTATTGCCCAATTACATCATTGGTTGTTAGGACACTGGCGGCTAGAAGGTTGTAATGGTGCACAATGAAAACTTTTGTCTTTGTGTAACTAATAGGCAGGCTTGATAGCCCTGCTGGCCTGTATACAGTTTTTGGGCAATTTCTAGGTATTTTGCCAAGGTACCCCTGAAGACAACCGAAGGCACCCTGGTTAAAAAAAGGCTGCTTGATTTCAATCAGTGGTGTGGAGTAATCACTCTTTCAATGTGAGATCAAAGATCCACAATTACACATTGAATGATGTGAAGAAAAATAAAACATGTGTCAGGTGGTTTGTTGAAAAGAGCACCGTTCATAAGACGGCAGTCAAAGTTCTTCAATACTGACAAGCTGTACTAAATTGCTTGTGGCGCATTGACATTTCACTTCATGCTTCTTATTTTTTCCTTCCGATTTTTTCCATTTATCTCTATCACACACGCACCTGTTTCTTTTTCTCCCTTTATGGAAAATGATGCACATAACAACCTTTGTCCTGCTCATTCTCCCCACCTCTGTGACCAAGCCCCAGTAGGGCGAAACATGTCATAGGGTGTAGCAGCTCTGATTGAGGCTATAGCCATATCCACATCTGAAGCACTGGGTCGGTTTTGAGTGGCGTCTTACCCCAAATATGTAATAAGAGGTATATTTACTACTCACATTAAAAAAACAACGCATGGAAAAGCTTAAACTTTTAGAAAAGGAATTTGTTACTCTAACTACTTCAATACTTTACCCTTTTATATCCTTCATGCTCAGCTTTCAGCGCTGTCACACTTTGAAAGACAATCACGCAGTCATACAACACCGTACCCAAACAAACGTTTTATCATTTTGTGCACATAAATAGAGCTTTGTTTTGGTGGTATTTAATTATCACTGGGTTTTTTTTATTTTTTGCTAAATAAATGAAAAAAAAAATTTAGAAAAAAAATGTTTTCTTCATTTCTGTTATATTACACAAAGACAAAAGTTTTCATTGTGCACCATTACAACCTTCTAGCCGCCAGTGTCCTAACAACCAATGATGTAATTGGGCAATAAGGAGGACACCGGGCATCTACCCCTCTCCTTAAAGTGGTTGAAAGGCAGAAGATCTTTTATCTTAATGCTTTCTATGTGTTAAGATAAAAAACCTTCTGTGTACAGCAGCCCCTCTCAGCCCCCCTAACATAGTTCCCAGCTGTCCCTGATTTTGAGGGACTGTCCCTGATTCCTCATTTGTTCATCATTTTTGTCTGATCTATATAGTTGTATATAAAATGCACTATTTATCTTTCAAAAAGGGTTTTACGATGCTAAACCTTTCATCCAATTAATAGGGCAGGGATTGGCAATGTGTGTGTAAACAACTGGTCTGTCTGATCCAATAAAGACAAAGAAAATCCCCCCATCCACCGATCCCATATCCGTCACCTTCCCCAATTCCCTCCACCATCTGAGCACCAGGTAACCAACGATTCTTTCACGAATCAAGCAATTTTGCATCAACCCCATCCCTAAGGTCTTCCACCAGCACTGCAACCTTCCATTCAGAATATCAACCAATTTACGAACAATTGTTAATTTACAAATAAAAATAAGTTACTTTTTCTTTGTATTTTTCTAAAGATAATATAATATTAAAATTTTGATGCTTTTTTCCAAATTTATTGAATGTTTGTGTGTTAAATGCTACAATATATGTTCCACGTTTAGTTTTTTTTCTTGTTTTTGGAAGAATGATACTAACCTAGGTGGATGCAGCATCGCACAGATGCTGCATCTGTCCACTGCCACTTCTTCACACAGAACTGAGTCAACAGACATGCCAATGGCTCGGTTCTCTCCCCTCCCCGAGCTGCTGACTTTTAGTCAGCAGGTCTCCTGCTCTGCTCCTCCACGCTCACTGGAGCGCTGAGCTGTGGAGGGGCGTGGAGCGGCTTGCTGAGAGCCTGAGACTGCCATCAGTCCAGGCAGCTGGTGGATAAAGAACTTCGGAAGTCAGGATGACGCGCTGCCTCAACTGATCTTGCTGACGTCAGTGCAGAGCAGACTTCTGACCACTCTCCGCATGTGACCCATTGGAGAAGCCCAGACAAATGAGCTCAGGCTCGACTTCTACTTTAATGTTGAAAATATGCTACTGTTATGGCTACTGTTGTGCATCAAAAAATATATAGTTTACCTTAGTGTAATAATCAGTCTTTCAGTAGATGAGATACTCCTTCTATATGATGTGTTCTGTCAATCCAGATGGATGGAAACCAGACCAAGCAATTCGTCAAAACAGTTAATAGAAAATTATTAAAGAAGGTAATTTACTATATTGAAAATAAGAAATATCAGCCAATGGTAGCTACACGCACACATTAACCCCTTCAAGCCTACCATATGCAAATATGCGGCCTCCGGTTAACCCTTTCATGCCTAAGGGTAAAATGAACCTTAATGCCTGAATGCAGTTTTGCAATTTTGACATGTGTTAGTTAAACTGTACATATCTTTGCAACTGCTTAGTGTATCCAGGTGAATTGTACCTTGTTTTTTTCAGGACACATTAAGCTTTCTTTTGGTGGTAAATTTTATTGCATAACTCATACATTTTGTTTTGTTATTAAAGGAAAACTGGCGAAAAAGGTAAAAAAAATTACAGTTTTTACATTTTGGCTGTAAATTTTTTGCCGCTACCATGACCTACCACCAAAAAACAACCCAAAATAACTTCTTCTATTACTGCTGTGAATAAATATGCCACATATGTGTGTGTTATATGTTGTTTGTACCCATAATTGGGCCCAGAAACCATAGTGCACATTTTGCCTTTAGGAGGGCAATTAATCCAAGTTAACATTTCAGGTACTATGAATTCATTACAGACACTTTGTGCTATCTAAATAATGGAATCACCCCCCAAATCACTCCATTTTAAAATCAAGACCAGGGCCGATCCTAGGGTCACAGACGCCTGGGTGCAGAAATATTTCTGGCGCCCCCACGTGGGCGTGGTCATCTTACCAACTCCTCCCCTTTACAAATGTTTCTATGACAACGACTTCAACACAGAGATGTACCCGTAAGAAGTCTTCGTTACTCTGGGATCCTCCCATGATCTTTTACCAATAAATAAAATACAGGAAGAGCGTACACTAATGAGACCTGGAGGGGAGTCTCTCTGATGCACACAGAGGGGGCTTCTGTTAGAGAGTCTATTAGAAAGAGCCCCCAGACCAGGGGTCAAGTCCTGGGGAAAAAAGTGTGGGAACTCCCACCCAAGATCCACTCGCCCACCAACAAAAAAAAATTAAGGAGGGGCCGGCAGGGAGGAGCGTATCACGAGAGGTCTGACTAAATACAATCTCTTAGCAGCAGGGACCTGATCTACCCATCAGCTAGCTGTGATTGACAGGTAGATCAAAGCGGAAGCTGTCATGGGGCCCCCTACTGGCAATGCCTGAATGGTCAGGTGTGCGGCACTTACTATTGCGAGCTGTGTCGGCAGCTGCTGGTGTAGCACCTGCCACACAGCTCGCATACTTCAAAGTCTTGCAGGACACGGCTGCTAACGGGAACTGAGTTCCTGTTGTGGAAAAAGTACAGGAACTCCATTCCCATGCGTTCCCGCAGGACTTGAGCCCTGCCCCAGACATAGTACAGGAGATGGTCAGAGACTGTAGACATGATACTAGAGACAGTCAGAGACTGCAATCATAGTACATTAGACGGTCAGGCTGCACACAATACAGGAGATGGTCAGAGACTGCAGACATGTTACAAGAGATGGTCAGAGACTGCAGACATGTTACAAGAGATGGTCAGAGACTGCAGACATGTTACAAGAAATGGTAGTAAATAATGGCCGATCGGCCCTCTCACCTGACCCAGCGATACAGCAACAACGGTTCCTCTGATCAGGAGTCAGCTCACTCTGAATTGCCCGTGGCGGCTCCGCTGGGTAGAGCCCAGATCTGTATTTCTGCAATGACTCCATTCCTTCCTCCACCAGGGATGGTGCCAGGCTGTGTGGCTTTCTCTCTCTGATGGTGTTCTCTCAGCACTGCCCTCTCCCTCTGGAGTCCTGGGTGCCCTTCCCTGAAAGCTTTCCCGGGCTCCTGGCTTTCTCTCTCCCATTCAGCTGAGCATGCTGTGTGGGCTGCAGTTTCCGTGTTACAGTGGGGCTGCCAGTCCTTGGGACCACATGTCCCACAATCCTTTTCTTTGCTCCTTTGCTTTTTCTTCCCTGGCCGTTATGAAGGCGGGGGAAGAAACATAGTGCGCCGCTCATTAGTACAGCAGCGCACGAGGAGGTGAGGGAGAGGGGAAATAAGAGCCCGCAGCTGCAGTGGCATCACTAGGGTTGGTGTCACCTGGTGCAGTAAAACATGGTATCACCCCCTCCACCAACTATAGTCGTCCCTCAGTACAGACCCCACTCCATTAAGTATAGACCCCCCCCTCCGTCAGTGCAGACCCTTCACTAAGTATAAACACCTCCCTCAGGACAGACCCCCCCCATCAGTATAGACCCCCAGGACAAAACACCCCCCTTTATCAGTATAGACCCCCCCTCAGGACAAACCTTTCCCCCCTACATTAGTACAAACCCCCCAGAACAAACCACCCCCCTCCATTAGTACAGACCCCCCAGAACAAACCACCCCCTCCATTAGTATAGACCCCCCAGGACAACCCCCCCCCCACATTAGTACAGACCCCCCCCCCACATTAGTATAGCCCCCCAGGACAACCCCCCCCCATTAGTATAGACCCCCCAGGACAAACCCCCCCTACATTAGTATAAACCCCCCAGGACAAACCAGCCCGCCACCCACATTAGTATAGACCCCCAGGACAAACCACCCCCCACATTAGTATAGACCCCCTCAGGACAAACCACCCCCCCACATTAGTATAGACCCCCCGAGGACGAACCCCCCACATTAGTATAGACCCCCCCAGGACAAACCACCCCCCCACATTAGTATAGACCCCCCAGGCCGAACCACCCCCCACATTAGTATAGACCCCCAGGACAAACCACCCCCCCACATTAGTATAGACCCCCCAGGACGAACCACTCCCCACATTAGTATAGACCCCCCCAGGACAAACCAGCCCCCATACATTAGTATAGACCCCCCAGGACAACCCCCCCTACATTAATATAGACCCCCCCAGGACAAACCACCCCTACATTAATATAGACCCCCCAGGACAAACCACCCCCCACATTGGTATAGACCCCCCAGGACAAACCACCCCCCCACATTAGTATAGACCCCCCAGGACAAACCCCCCCACATTAGTATAGACCCCCCCAGGACAAACCCCCCACATTAGTAGACCCCCTAGGACGAACCCCCCCACATTAGTATAGACCCCCCCAGGACAAACCACCCCCCCACATTAGTATAGACCCCCCAGGACAAACCACCCCCCCCCCACATTAGTATAGACCCCCCAGGATAACCCCCCCACATTAGTATAGACCCCCCAGGACAAAACCACCCCCCCCCACATTGGTATAGACCCCCCCAGGACAAACCACCCCCCCCCCCCACATTAGTATAGACCCCCCAGGACAAACCCCCCCACCCCACATTGGTATAGACCCCCCCAGGACAAACCCCCACCCCCCCCCCCACATTAGTATAGACCCCCCAGGACAAACCACCCCCCCACATTAGTATAGACCCCCAGAGCAACTCCCCCCCACATTATTATAGACCCCCCAGGACAAACCCCCCCCCACATTAGTATAGACCCCCCCAGGACAAACCACCCCCCCACATTAGTATAGACCCCCAGGACAAACCCCCCCACCCCACATTGGTATAGACCCCCCCCCCCCAGGACAAACCACCCCCCCACATTAGTATAGACCCCCCCAGGACAAACCCCCCCACATTAGTATAGACCCCCCAGGACAAACCCCCCCCCACATTAGTAGACCCCCTAGGACAAACCCCCCCCCCACATTAGTATAGACCCCCCAGGACAACCCCCCCCGACATTAGTATAGACCCCCCAGGACAAACCCCCCCACATTAGTATAGACCCCCCCCAGGACAAACCACCCCCCCACATTGGTATAGACCCCCCCTAGACAAACCACCCCCCACCACTAGGCTAATTAAAACCACCCGGGCGGCAGCTGGAGAGGACAGTGTGCAGCCGCGCCGCCCGGGTGGAGAACAGAGCGTGTGTCATGCTTGTGCTGGTGGGCAGAAGGCGGAAGTTAAACACAGTGCTCCGCTCCCTCCTCCTCTCCTTGTCCGTAGGCGGCGCGGCTCTCTCCGCCTGTCACAGCCGCGGCGGCAGCCGCGCAGTGACATCACGGGGGGGGTGGGGCGGGGGGCCCGGCCACGGAGCGCCCCGCCCCACCCCCCCTGTGACGTCACTGCGCGGCCGCCGCCGCGGCCGCGGCTGTGACAGGCGGAGAGAGCCGCGCCGCCTACGGACAAGGAGAGGAGGAGGGAGCGGAGCACTCTGGCGCTCCAGCGCCCCCACCTCTGTGGCGCCTGGGTGCACTGCACCCCGTGCACCCCGGGACGGATCGGCCCTGATCAAGACCCCCCAAGGTATCTATCTAGGGGTAAATCTTGGGTTTTTAGCCTCTCAATTTTTGTGGGAATAATTTTGAATTTGGTAGGCAAAAACATAAATTGCATTTTTTTCACAAATGTTTCAATTTAGCTATACATTTTGTGCCATTACTTTGACCCACCACCAAAAATCAACCCAAAATAAATTCTCCTACTCCTGACGTGCATGGGGATACTATATATGTGTGCAAAATATGTTGTATTTAGAGAGGGCAGTTCATCCAAGTCTAATTATCAATGTATACATTACAGACACTCTGCAGTGTGATGTTACTTTTTAAAAGGATATGTTCACCTTTTGTAACATGTTACATGTTACACCCATATTGAGGGTGTAACATGTAACATGTTACATCTGCCCCCATACCCCCCCCCGATCCCCCGTTTTTGTGACAGTGAGCAGGGGGAGAAAATCCCCTGCTCAATGTCACAATCTAATGTGATCGAATGTGAAAACTACAAGTCCTTTGCGGCTGTCGGCTTGTAGTTCTCAATGAACTACCAGGGCGATGTTGAGATCTCTAGGTAGTATCGGAGGTTCAGGCAGACAACTAAACAGGCAGTCCACCGTAACGTGTAATTACACCCACTGTCTGCTGACCGTGGGTGCAATGCTTTACAGGCTCCTAACAAAAACAAAAAAAAAAATGCATTTTTTTTTTTTTACCTGCAAAAAATGTGCATTTTTTTTTGTGAAGGTGAATGTCTCCTTTTAAGGCTAACCCAAAACCCTGCGTAAAATGCTGTGTAAATGACTGAAATAATTTTATGAAAGGGAAGAAATAAGGCAAACGTTAACCTCCTCCCTCACAATATTTCTGGTTTCTAATAATGCGGAATGGTGTGGTAAATTTCAAAACAAGGGTGGATGCACAAGCCTGGATTGGAAGGGCACGTGGGGCAGTGGTAACGAGTATCACATCTTTTGCCATTTTTGCCACACACACGACACTTCTTCCTGGGGAATTTGTTGCTTGCTGAGATTGGGATAGGACACAAAAAGTGTCTTTCTGTTAGTCTCCTAACATCCTCTGATTCTGCAGGTTGTCTGGGGTCTGCTTGAAACATCAGGTGTTCTATAATTTTTTCCTGGTACTGCAGGAAGGTGTCAATACCACCAGATTTTTTTTATAAAGGACAAATGAATTGTGGATAGCCACCTGGATAAGATATATTGCAACTTTTTTATACTAGGTTTTAGATTTCCTCATCACCAGGTAGGGCTCAAGATCTGGTCAGAGAGGTCTACTCCACCCATGTATTTGTTGCATGCCGTAATGCACAGTGGCTTTTCTTTCTGTGTAGCTGACCCCTGTTCTGTTACAGTCACTGTGCCCTCTGGGTGGATTGTTGTCAGCATATAGACGTCTTTTCTGTCTGAGAATTTGACAGACATCATTTCCTCCTGTTGGTAGCTGAGTGATGTGCCTCTCTGCAAACGTTGTCTCACCAGCTGTTGTGAAAACTCTTTGTGGTTTTTCCACACAGTCCCACATGCTCCTGTGCCAGCAGCATGCAGAGATCTAAAAAGTGGCACACTGCTGTAGTAGTTATAGACGTAAAAACGGTAGCCTTGGTGGAGCAGAGGTTGGATCAGGTAATCGTCACTCCGTTCTCCTCGCTGAGTGCACGAGAACCAGCGCGATCCCGGCCAGAACACATGTACGCAGACTGTGACACCGGAAGTGACGTCATACGAGCCCGCAGCTCGTTTTTACAACGCTTACTGTATTATTTGCTAAATGTGAGTACCTTTTTTGTATACCATTAAAAACGCTGTTTTATACTGGAATACTGCACTATGAGGTCTCCTTCATCTCTTCCCTAAAAACCTATACTATTGGCGAGTTCCCCCACTGTGGACACATTCAAAGAGGCAGGACCGCATACTATAGGCAGGGTAGGACCCAGGGCAGTACACCAGGAACGCCGACCGAGGACCCAAAACAAGATCTCCGCTACATGCTGTTACCTTACAGCCGTAAGGTAAGGGGACACCCATCCATTTATTCTGCACGAAGGAGAACGTACGGACCACCTACCGTCCCACACAGCTATCAAGCACTTGCACTTTATTGTTATGTTGGACTCAATTTATGTCACATTGCACCTAAAACCTTACATCACTCCAACTGTGTATTAACCGTTGTGAATACGGTGTGTGCCACACAGTCACAGATCTATTTATTTAAATTACTGGTTTTATTTATTTATTTATATTATTGGTTTCCTTCACTGGATTAAATAGGAAACCAGTTTTCACGTCTCCCCTCACCCATACCTGCACTGATCACCTTAGGAGTATGCTCCATCTGGACTTTTGAATACATCTTTATGTTTAGGGAGCTTCGCTTACCCGGTCTTAAATATAAGTTTCATTGTAAATTTTTTTGTGTAACTTCTTTGTCACAAAATATCCTACTTTTGAGGACCACTAGCCAATCTTAGGCTTCACCCTCAGCACCAAGACACTGCTGAAACTTGGATCAGTGTCCATTTTCTTTCTTGTTTTCTATTCCAGCACCTTGCACTTTATTCATCTACTTCATTTTAAGGATTTCACATTGCTATACACCCACTGGGATTATCAATCTATGTTGTTTTATCACTTGGACACTTTATCATATTCATTGAGATTTTACCTTCATTTACCACAGTGCACACTGCACTAGTCATTTTTAACCACTAGGTTTTACTATGTATTCTCTTTTATTTTTTTTTGTGAAGGTGAATGTCTCCTTTTAAGGCTAACCCAAAACCCTGCGTAAAATGCTGTGTAAATGACTGAAATAATTTTATGAAAGGGAAGAAATAAGGCAAACGTTAACCTCCTCCCTCACAATATTTCTGGTTTCTAATAATGCGGAATGGTGTGGTAAATTTCAAAACAAGGGTGGATGCACAAGCCTGGATTGGAAGGGCACGTGGGGCAGTGGTAACGAGTATCACATCTTTTGCCATTTTTGCCACACACACGACACTTCTTCCTGGGGAATTTGTTGCTTGCTGAGATTGGGATAGGACACAAAAAGTGTCTTTCTGTTAGTCTCCTAACATCCTCTGATTCTGCAGGTTGTCTGGGGTCTGCTTGAAACATCAGGTGTTCTATAATTTTTTCCTGGTACTGCAGGAAGGTGTCAATACCACCAGATTTTTTTTATAAAGGACAAATGAATTGTGGATAGCCACCTGGATAAGATATATTGCAACTTTTTTATACTAGGTTTTAGATTTCCTCATCACCAGGTAGGGCTCAAGATCTGGTCAGAGAGGTCTACTCCACCCATGTATTTGTTGCATGCCGTAATGCACAGTGGCTTTTCTTTCTGTGTAGCTGACCCCTGTTCTGTTACAGTCACTGTGCCCTCTGGGTGAATTGTTGTCAGCATATAGACGTCTTTTCTGTCTGAGAATTTGACAGACATCATTTCCTCCTGTTGGTAGCTGAGTGATGTGCCTCTCTGCAAACGTTGTCTCACCAGCTGTTGTGAAAACTCTTTGTGGTTTTTCCACACAGTCCCACATGCTCCTGTGCCAGCAGCATGCAGAGATCTAAAAAGTGGCACACTGCTGTAGTAGTTATAGACGTAAAAACGGTAGCCTTGGTGGAGCAGAGGTTGGATCAGGTAATCGTCACTCCGTTCTCCTCGCTGAGTGCACGAGAACCAGCGCGATCCCGGCCAGAACACATGTACGCAGATATGCGCCCCCCCGGAAAAAAGCCCAGGTATTTGGGGCCGCATATCTGCGTACCATCGGCGGGAAAGGGTTAAAGGGGTTGTACCGGGTTATGCATGCAAGTTCACCCATCACCCCAGTACCATTGTTTTGAGTGGATGATCGGCATTATTTGGATAACAACCAATGCAGCTAAATAGCAACGATCGCCATTTTATTCTCTAGGGTCAATGCTAAAAAATATATATCTAAGGTTTGGGGCTCATAAAGACTTTATCTAGCAAAAGATACGGAGTAAAAAAAACAAATATATAAATAAAAGGCTAGTTAATATGTGCATGTCCACATATAGCATATGTACTTACTTTGCAATAGACATCCGGGTATAGTTGACACACTTGTCCTCATAAGCAAGCAAATTCTCATACATGGCCCAGAACTGGCCTCTGTTATCTCTATTAGCAATGATTGGATGTATCTAGTAGCGACGTCTTCTTCTAATCCTCATCCTCCGTTTCTTTTCCCTCTTCCATCAATACTGCCACAACAGCTGCTATGACAGCTGTCATTAAATAATGCAAAGAGAACATTGTGGTCACAGGACACAGGAAACAGGGAACCAGGAAGAGAACAGGAACAACAATTATGTCACAAGAGCTGATTAGCTCTGATTGACCACAGGCAAAGTCGCCTGTCCTGGAGGCGACTTGAAGTTGCGTATTAAGTCAGTCAACATCGCACTAAAGTCGCCTCCAAATCGCATTGCAAAGTCACACTGTAAGTCGGGTTGCCCCTGTGTGAACCGAGCCTTAATCAAAACAAATAAATCTCTAGACACCTTTGATAACAACATAACAGCAAAAGAGACTATGCTTACACGGATGAGCAAATTACTGATAAAAGCAACCAGAGGCTGCTTTGTGCAAATCCACTTCACAGGGGGGTGAGAGAGCAAAAAGGCAGCGCCTGTACCAACTGCAAGGACTCCAGGCGTGTGGAGTCAAACTCCTGTCAAGGTTCTGACCAACAAGCGATGGAGTCTAGATGTATGCTGCAGTAGAGTACTGTGTATACTTATCTGTATAGGTGTAAGAGAAAAGAAACACAAAGAGTGTAGAAAAAAGTTACTTTTGGGAGCGTTGTAAATATGCAGATTGGTAAGTATGTAAACAGGTAGATATTGTTATCGGAGAGCTTCACCCCTTAGCATAAGTATGCTTAATGGGGTGGGACAGATAAAAGAAGGTGGATTTGGGAGAGGGAAAGCATTGTTTGCTATTAACATAACTCTGTCTTGTGTCCCGTAAAATATCGTCCCACCACTGCCACAGCATCACTGTGAATGTGTGGGAGGTGGGCTAATATACCCCTAGTGAGACTAACTGAAATCAATTGCACTCTGTGCAATTGAAATCAGCTGGTGATCAGTGTGACAGATCGAAGCACTCAACCAATTGCAACCTGGATCTGTCACAGAGTCCCTCGGCGTGATGACGCGAGGCACAAGCCCATCCCAAGAGGACGGGGTCACGCGTCTCCGCGCCACAACGGTTGTTGTAGCCCACCGGTCTGTGCTTCACAGTGAAGAGCGAACAGGAAGGAACCTGTCAACAGGCAGGTTCCAAAGAGCAAGGATGTCCCAAGTGAGGCCACAATCAGTGCCCCAGCATGAGACCCCTGTGCGCCGGGCAGTGGGGAATGGCCCCCAAATCGCCTGCCCAACCCTGGATGACGATCGTGCAGCCCAGGCCATGTCTATGTAGAAACAATACACAGTCAGTAATGCAGACATCAATCCATGGGAATCGCACCCCCTGGTGGCAAACGGAGAGAAGCTCATCCAGCAGCACCTTGCTACATAGCCTAGTAATGAGTGACAAAAAAAAAATTAGAAAAAACAACAATAAACAAGATATAACAAGTGATTATACATAGTATTGTACTTAGAATACAATTGGAATATGCTGTACAACAAGAACACAACACCAATAACAAACACAATACCAATTGTGATAGTTTCAATACAGAGGAAGGAATGATTGCTAATCCCCTGGGGTGGCAATCAAACACACCAAATATACATGTGCCACATCCTAAACAATTGAAGGAATAGATTATGAGGAAAAATTTACTTTAACGGCACATATAGAAAAATAGCAAAATTGTAATAGTTCATATAAATTCCAGACATATACAGTATACATTTATGAAAAACACATAGGTTATACATAGAAAAAGACCCATTGATTGACCCATGGGGAATACCACTTGTATACTTCCTGTGGGGTTATACTGTTTGTATCGGAAAGGCCCACACTGAGATACGGCATTGACTGTTGGGTTTTCAAAGATCCTTAGTAAATTCAAATTTGAAAATATATGAACTCACCATGAATGATGCTAAAGAGGGTTTCAACGCTAGCCCATGCCGGTAGGACACAGCAACAGACCCACCACCTCTCCAAAGCGAGAGGGAGAGCACAGGACCTGTGGTCTCCCTCTCCCTTTGGAGAGGTGGTGGGTCTGCTGCTGTGTCCTACCACCATGGGCTAGCATTCTCTTTCCATGTATTTTAGGGATGGAGTTGGTAGAGTGGTTATGACAGTCCTTATTTCCCTCTTTCTCTATATAACCCGGGTGGAAGACACCCAATCTAGCCTTTATTTGGCCTGTCATGACCGTTGGTCAGTTCTCATCATTACATCCATATCTCTCACCTTTTGTTATTCAGCTGTTTCTGACTTATGTTTTGTTTTTTTAGGGGGTTTACCCCAGGCTATGTGTTCCCCGCCGCTTTATGCCCTGGTGGTGGCTTTTTTGCCCAGCTCGGGGGCTGCGTTATGCACCAGGGAGGTTTCCTTGACCTCCTGCTGTCTCCGCCCGTCTCCTAGAATGGGCGGTGCCATCTGCATTTCGGCGTCATGTTTTCCACGCCCACATTGTGGTGTCTGTTGATCTGCGCACCTTGTGGGCTGTGTGGAACATCCCGGAGTGGGTCTGGTGTGTGTTGCGTATACACACCTCCCCTCTGACGGCTGACGTTTGACGCCAGCTCGTCACCCTCCGTACATGACGCTGGGGGCCGGGCTTCTGGAGCCACTGCGGGTATATCCGGTGGATCGGCGTGGCTGTAGCTGGCATTCGGTTCTTTTTGGTCTGCACTGTGGTCAAAGGTAGGGGAGCTTAATTATCATGCTTAGGGATGGTCAGTACTATTTTAAATTTAAATTAATATATCAATTTATTTACATTCAGTGTGTGAATGCTGCTATTCGTGCACACACAAGAGAGTTTTACGCAAAATCACCATTACTGTTTTCCTTCCCCCTTTTAGCCCCCGAGCACACATTAACCATCCTTCCTGGTTATATTTATTGTTCATTGTATATGGTATACATTTGCTATTCCCTTATACACAGATGAATATGGAACACAATAGGTTTACATTTTATATGCCAAGTTATACCTTTATATATATTTACCATCCATGCCTCCTAGGTGTTTTTCCACTCCATTGTGAAGCCCTATGCTCTGTATGGGATCCCATTTATCATGCTTGGGGGTGCGACCATTATGACTTTAGGTAATACATCGATCTATTTACATTCAGTGTGTGGGTGCTATCATTCATGCACACACATTTGAGTTTGGTCATTTAAACTTACCATTATTATTTTCCCCACCCGCTAGTCCCCCAGCACATATCAATTACCATTCCCGGATACATTTTTTGCATATGGTATACATCTGCCACTCCCTTATATACGGATGGATATGGAACACAATAGGTTGCTATTTCAACACTCCAACCAGAATTGCTATATATATATATATTTACCACCTCTGGCTCCTAGGTGTTTCCATTTTCCTTGCTAAGCCCTGTGTTTTTCTATATTAATTCTCTCAGATACATCCCTGGAAATAATCCAGACCTATAACCGAATGCTTGCTCCAATCCATGCCATTCTATCCGTCCGTCCCCTGTTGTGGTATCCATTCACCGTGTCCCCTCAGCTCCCGAGCTGGACATCTACTGCCGCCACCGGGACATTAACGGTTGGTGACCCTAGCCCAGTGATTTGGTGAGTATGGGGTCTCTTTTTGCTGACCCCTTTTGCCACACACTATTTTCCTTCCTGCCCCTATGGTTCACAATATCAACATATACCCACTTACCTACTATCTTCTGTTTCAGATTTAATAATTACGCATCTGCCCCTGAAGAGCGAGCATAGACTCGTGAAACGCGTAGGACACCATCGATGCTCTTTATATACTCACATGGCTGGGAATTTCCCGTTGGGGCATTACAAATGCTCCTCACATGTTAATAATTGCTGGGTATTTCTGTTGTGTTGGATTTGGCTCATATATTGTTTTCATTATGTATGTACAACATTCTACCTCATATATGCATATGTATCAACTGACTCAGCTATTTGTGATGAATTTTACTACTCTATGGATGTATATGAAATGTAATGTATTGTTATTTTTTACTTGTATTTCTGCTGATGACTCGGCTATTATGCCTGGTAACGCACATTTATTGCTGTTCCCAACTGTTCATCCAGCGGTATGTATTTAATAAAGTGACTTTATCACATTTCTTTTTGAACTAGTGCCTAAATCTCTCCCACCTCACTCAAAGTCCCATGGCTAATTCTTCTCTTTCCATGTATTTTAGGGATGGAGTTGGTAGAGTGGTTATGACAGTCCTTATTTCCCTCTTTCACCATCATGGGCTAGCATTGAAACCCTCTTTAGCACCATTCGTGGTGAGTTCATATATTTTTAAATTTTAATTTACTAAGGATCTTTGAAAACCCAACAGTCAATGCCGTATCTCAGTGTGGGCCTTTTCGATACAAACAGTATAACCCCACAGGAAGTATACAAGTGGTATTCCCCATGGGCCAATCAATGGGTCTTTTTCTATGTATAAACTATGTGTTTTTTATAAATGTATACTGTATATGTCTGGAATTTATATGAACTATTCAAATTTTGCTATTTTTCTATACGTGCCATTAAAGTTAATTTTTCCCTTATTATCTATGCTTTCAGTTTCGTTACAGAGGTAAATGAAAAATTGGAGAAACATATAACTCTGTACATCCACATGCATGCTTATGAGCCTATGTGCATATATTAGTAGAGGATATGAAAGATCATGCCTACAGATCCAATTCTTAGGCCCCCGTCTGGAATCCCTCCAAATACTGTTTAAAATGAAAGGCCTCGTTAGGCCAGGTGGTGAGGTGGCCTTGAGGTGGAAGATCTTTTCTTTTTTGTATAATTCTCCTTTTAGGAGGTGTGGCAAGGGATGTGTCCTATGCCTAAATACTTTTGCTAATAAGTGTCCCTCGTACCCATCTCAAAAAGTTGGGAGGTATGCCCCAATACTTACCTGAGGTCCCACTAGATCCTGCGATGTTGCACAAGACACTTGGCTGGCTGGGACTCCCCTCCTCATTGGCTGAGACAGAAGATTGCTGTGGGGGCACTCAACATGAGGGCGGGGCCAGGAGCACCAAAGAGGGACCAGAGAAGAGGAGGATCGGAGCAGCTCTGTGCAAATCCACTGCACAGGACAGGTAAGTATGACATGTTTGTAATTTTTTTTATTTTAAAATAAAAGAGACTTTACAATCACTTTAAAGTGATTGTAAAGTCTTGTTTTTTTTTTTAAAAAACAGCAAACATGTTATACTTACCTGCTCTGTTGCAATGGATTTGCACAAAGCAGCAGGGATCCTCCTTGTCTCGGGTCCCTCTTCTGTGATTCTGGCCCCTCCCTCCTGTTCAGTGCCCCCACAGCAAGCAGCTTGTGTGCGAAGGTGTATTTGCTTTGGAAGACTAAAACACTGCTAATGTTGGGTGTCCTACGCATGTGCATGTTGCATGTTGCTACATTATGTTGCTACATTATGCAAAACTATTAGTTTTGTTTTTTTTATTTTTGAATGAGTGCCTCGAGATTATGCGCTATTTTTGTTTTTTTTAAGTAATCTTTGCTGGGAGCATTGCAATCAGTTTGAAATCGCGTAAAGGGTTTGTTTATTACTGTCGCCCAAAGCTCAGAGGTGTATTTTACCTGTTCCGTTAGCCAGGTGGGTATGATAAAGTCAGGTGATAGTAGTCAGATAGTGGTAAGAGGTATTTGGATGGTTTTGGTGGGGAAGTGTGACCATCTGGTGTAGTGAAGTCTTTTCCATGGTTTTATTGAATATAGTACTCTAGTGATAGTGCTGTATAACCAGTTTTTGAGCTTGGTGCCTGCTGTCATGGTATTCTCAATGTTACCCCAAAGTGTGGTGGGGTTCATGTTCATCCAGTCTTTCAGTTGCGACAGTATTGTACCTAGATAGTAATCTTTTAAGTCAATGTATCCCATCCCCCCTGCTAATCTGTTTTTAATGAGTTTTGCGTGGTTGCACCTGGGTTTTTTCCCCTACCATACGTATTGTTGTAGAATGGATTGGAGGGAATTTTTGTTTGAGTTTGGAAGTGGTAACGACAGTATGTGGAAGAGATATAGCAATCTAGGCAGTATTAGCATTTCAAAATCTGCAAGTCGCCCGGACCAGGAGAATTTGTGTTTGGAAAGCTTAGACGTTTCCCTAATAAGCATTTGTTTGGCTTCAATGTAGTTGTTACTAAATAGGCCTTTTGTAGATTTGGTAAGTGTGATTCCTAAATAGGATATTCCAGTGTCAGCCCATGGGTATGTGTAGAGGTTGCATAACAGGATGCTGGTTGTAGCATCTAACCCCAGGTCTAAGATGTAGGACTTATTTTCGTTGACCTTATATTAGGATTGTACAGATTGTACCGAAGCCAGGGAAGAAAGGGGGTTGGTAATCTTCATAATCATATCGTCTGCAAATAGGTTCATTTTGTGTTGTATGGTGCCAATTATAAATCCTGTGACTTTTATGTTTGAGCTTATGTGTTCCGCTAATGGTTCCATCATGAGGTTAAAAAATTGTAGGGCGATAGAGGGCATCCTTGTTGGGTGCCATTAATAATTTAGAATAACTTAGAGAGCATCTCAAATGTGTATACTTGGGCTGTTGGTGATGAGTATAAAGCCAGTATGCGTGGATGGTTGTGTGACTGCAGAGTCATCTTTTAGGTTGTATAGTGTGTTGTAGTAATGAATAAATACATCTGCTATGGCTTGTGGGTCAAGCAGTTTCTTTTTTGAGTTGGGGTGATAGAGATGTGTAATTTTGGTTTTAGCGTAGTGGCCTTTGATTCTGATAGCCATGGCTTTCCCTGCCTTGTTGCCTGTAGACTTGTGTTTAGCTTTAAAATGCTTTTAAGCTATTCCATATGAGTCTAGTAAATGAGCTTTCAGTTTTTGTCTGAGAAGTAATAATTTAGCTTTCAGTGCAGGGTCAGCATCAGTTTGGTTTTGATTCTCTAGGTTTTTAATGCTGGTTGTGAGGGTGTCAGGTCACCTGAGACCAGGTGACAGGTGGGAGGTGGTAGGAATTGGAAGTGCACCGCTAGGTAGTGGACCTTAGGACTGACTGCTGCGGATTGTACCCAGGGAGATTCAGGACACAGGTCTACTGGATCACTAACACAGATCCCAGTGGGAGCTAGAGCATAGATTCCCCAGGGCGCAGAGTCTAAGAGCCAGCAGGTGTTCGCCAGAGCCTCTAGTGGTGAGGATGGACTTCGCTGCAGTCTGGCTCCAGGTCGCGACCCCCAGGGTCTCGCAGCTCACGCTCACAGTAGACTACAGGAGAAGGAAGCAGCAGGCTGGAACGACAAGGATAGTAAGGGGATAAGGCAGAGGTCAGGGTAAACAGGAACAACAGAGTACACGCCAAAGGTTCAGGGTCACAGGCAGACAGGGATGGTCGGGGACATGCCAAAGGGTCAAGGTCGCAAGCAGACAGGAATCGTTGAGAACACGCCAAGGTCGGTAACAGAGACAAACATAAAGCAGGAACCAGGAAGCCGAACACACCACGGATACACAATGGTTGATCAGCACCACTGGCTTGCAGTGCACAGGTTAATATAGGGTTCCCTGATAGGGCCTTGGGTGGAGCCATGCTTAGAGGAGAGGTTATAAAACCCACCAGGTGAGAGTGGCTGGCCTCTTAGTTGGAACACATGAGGAGAGGTAAGCAAACAGGGAAAGATTACTGCATAACCATGGCAGTACCCCCCCTCTTATGAGGCCCCCCCCCCACCTGGGTCAAGGCTTAAAGGGAAACTCCAGATGGAACCTCCTCAACAGATGAGGAGCAAGGACCTCAGATGCAGTGATCCAAGACCTCTCCTTAGGACCAAACCCTTGCCAATGTACAAGGTATTGAAGAATGCCTTTACGGAGTCGGGAATCCAAAACTTGACTAACCTCGTATTTTAGATCATCCTCGGAGACCGGAACCGAGGTAGGGAGAGGACGAGAGGACTTGTAGAGAACTAAAGGCTTTTTAGGAATGGTTAAGGGCATAGTAGCAGTAGGGTGAGGCCAGGTTACAGAAGGTCCTGAACAAGAAGCATAAAGCTCACTGGGCATGGGCTGGACTGGCATAACTAGTGCAGAGGCCGACTGAATAGTATTGTCAGGTGTAGTGACCATCTCAATCGCATCAGTCTGACTATTGCAGGACAGCTCCCAGATATCACTATATACAGCGGGACGAGCAGAAGCTACTGGGATGATGGCAACAGGAGGTTTCTCTTTTGGGGTAACCTTGAGTAGGCAGGAAGAGGAAAAGGAGGAACCCTAAGCCAGGATCTGTCCAGCAGTCCAGTCAATGTGTGGGGAATGGAGCCGTAACCAAGGAAGATCTAATATGATAGGAGATGAAGCCTTAGGTAAGACAAGGAAGGATATCCACTCCTGGTGGAGTGTCCCTACTGACATCTGAACAGGAAGGGTCTGGAAGCGGATAGGGCCCCCTGGGAGAACAGTGCCATCAATCGCCAAGACCACCAATGGCGTTGTAATGGGCAAAAGGGTAAGTCTCATGGAGGATGCAGTTTCCCAATCCATGAAATTGGCAGTGGCTTCGGAATCCAGATGTGCTGAGACCGAACGAGGGGAAGTGCCGACATGAAGCAACACAGAAAGGAGAAGACGAGAAGGTGAAGGTGATATTTCAGGGTCTAATACTCCACCTTCCAGATGTATTAGCCCTGAGCGTTTTTCCGGACGAAGAGAACAAGTGTCACGGAAATGACCTTTGGCCCCACAATAGAGGCATAGGCCCAGAGTTCTGCGCCTAGCGTGTTCTTCGGGAGATAACTTGGTCCACCCCAACTGCATAGGTTCCTCAGCAGGCAGGGGGTGCTTATCGGATCGAAGAGAAGGGACTGGGAGCTCAGGCTGACTAAGGAACGGGGAGTGCTGGAGTCTTTTTTCCAGGGCCCTCTCCTGAAAGCGAATATCAATCTGGTTACACAAGGTGATGACACTGTCCAGATCAACAGGAAGGGATCTTCCTGCTAATTCATCCTTCACTCTATCAGAGAGGCCATGTAAAAAGGTTGCAACTAGGGCCTCATTATTCCAGCTCAATTCAGCTGTGAGGATACGGAACTGAAGAGCATACTGTCCCACAGAAGCGGACTCTTGACAGAGACGTAAAAGAGCGCTAGCCGCTGAGGAGACACGACCCGGTTCCTCGAAGATATTTCGAAAAAGTTTCAAGAAATCAGACAGGCTAGAAACCACTGGGTCATTCAGTTCCCACAGAGGGACAGCCCAAGCTAGCGCCTCGCCTGACAGGAGAGATATAATATATGCGACTTTCGCCCGATCGGACAGGAAGTTTTGGGGCTGAAGTTCAAAATGAATTGTGCACTGGCTAAGGAACCCCCTGCAAGCCTTGGAGTCCCCAGAGAAACGGGCCGGAGCTGGTAGTTGTAATGAATGTGTGGCTGCGACTGATGCGATAGGTGCAGCAGCAGATAGCGGTTGAGGTTGATGAGGCCTGAACCTGTTCAAAACGGGATGCCAAATCCTGAAGGAATCGCATCACCTGGGTCTGATGCGATTCTTGGGTCTCAAGTCTGCGAACTAAGCCCTGCAATGGATCATTTGCGGGTAGCGGCACATCAGCTGGGTCCATGGCTGATCAAACTGTCAGGTCACCTGAGACCAGGTGACAGGTGCACTCCGTAGGAATTGGAAGTGCACCGCTAGGTAGTGGACCTTAGGACTGACTGCTGCGGATTGTACCCAGGGAGATTCAGGACACAGGTCTACTGGATCACTAACACAGATCCCAGTGGGAGCTAGAGCATAGATTCCCCAGGGCGCGGAGTCTAAGAGCCAGCAGGTGTTCGCCAGAGCCTCTAGTGGTGAGGATGGACTTCGCTGCAGTCTGGCTCCAGGTCGCGACCCCCAGGGTCTCACAGCTCACGCTCACAGTAGACTACAGGAGAAGGAAGCAGCAGGCTGGAACGACAAGGATAGTAAGGGGATAAGGCAGAGGTCAGGGTAAACAGGAACAACAGAGTACACGCCAAAGGTTCAGGGTCACAGGCAGACAGGGATTGTAGGGGACATGCCAAAGGGCCAAGGTCACAAGCAGACAGGAATCGCTGAGAACACGCCAAGGTCGGTAACGGAGACAAACATAAAGCAGGAACCAGGAAGCCGGACACACCACGGATACACAATGGTTGATCAGCACCACTGGCTTGCAGTGCACAGGTTAATATAGGGTTCCCTGATAGGGCCTGGGGTGGAGCCATGCTTAGAGGAGAGGTTATAAAACCCACCAGGTGAGAGTGGCTGGCCTCTTAGTTGGAACACATGAGGAGAGGTAAGCAAACAGGGAAAGATTACTGCATAACCATGACAGAGGGTTTCTAGATGCTGTGATCTCTTTCTCTTTTCTCTGGCACTTAATTGAATAATGATCCCCCTAATGAATGCTTTATGAGCATTCCAAAGTATAGTATTAGAGGTTGTTCCTTCATTCAGTTAAAAAAATTCTTCTAGGCGTTACCGTATATAGTGTGAGTGAACAGGTGAGTGGATAATCGAGGCATTTGCTCTCCAGATCTTTGTGCGAGGGGTAGATGGTAAGTTATTAGTGGATATTGTGACGGGTGCATGATCAGACCATGTTATTGTGGATATAGCTGACTACGATACTTTGGGTAGAGTCCATTAGTCCACTAAAAAGTAATCTATCCGTGACGGTGAGAAAAGGAGTAGTCACGTTCAGTGGTATGGTGACACCTCCATACATTATACAGGTCATTATTCCTTATGAAGGTTCCCATAGGAGAAGTGAGTCTGCTGGTGCAGGAAGAGGTATCCAAAGAGTTGTCTGGTACAATATTGAAATCACTGCACATAATGAGGTGACCTTGGCGGAAGTTGTTGATTTTCTTCATCAATTTGGATAAGAAACTGATTTGTTTGGCATTAGTCACGTATAAATTTACTATAGTGTATCTATTGTTGCCTAAGGTAAATTCAAGGGAGAGGTATCTGCCGTCTGTGTCCACATGGCTGTTGTGGAGAGTAAAGGCGATCGTGTTTCTGATAGCTAACATGACTCCATTTTTTTTTGTGGAGCCTGATGCTCGGAATATATGGGTGAAGTTTTTATTGGTGCAGAGGGGTTCCACATTGATTTTAAAGTGAGTCTCTTGTATGCATAGGATTTCACTTTGAGATTCCTGTGCTATACACCACAGAAATGCTATTTTCGCTGGGTGGTTTAGACCTTTGGTATTAAGTGACAATCATTTTGGCATCTTGGTGAATGGGTTGATGTAGTTGTGGTAAGTGTATCGGTTACTTACAGTTGTAAGAAATTAGGTTTTTACTCAGTAGATGCAAGATGTAGACTTCTTTAGGTCAGCAGGATTCGTTGGAGCGGTATGTCTGGTAAGTCTTGACTTAGGATTCCTCTTGTGCTCTCAGGGAGGTAGGGTGGGTAAGAAGGTAAACAGTAAGTCTATGGTTGAAACAAAATTGAAGATTAACAACGAGGATAAGGGTAACAGGGGTCAGCAGTGGTCTGTGGTAAACTGCTGAAAATTAAGGGGTATAAGTTTGTGTACTTTCTGCAACAAGCAGGCGCCGATTCGGAGTGCATAACTGGTTTCTAATACATTGTCACCACTAACCTGGCACAGAATTGTCGTTGTTTGTATGATGACTCTTGAGGGGTGGGGGTTTTCGCCATGTGAATTTACTGTGCTGGTACAGCCAATTCGGGTATAATTCCCCAAGTGTGAAGCAGTTACAGGCCCTCTTCAACCGTGAAGATATTGTGTTTTACTCCATTTTTGGTAACCATTATTTTGGTCGGGAAGCTCCATATTTTGTGGTTGTTGAGGGGTTTAGTGATGGTATTCAGTTGTCGTCTCTGTTGATGGGTGTATTGAGAGAGATCTGCAAACAGTTGCAGCTTCGCATATGGGGTTGAAAGCTGGCCAAGATGTCTTGCTTTTGCCAGGAGTTGACCTTTCATGTGGTAAAAATTAATTCTCATCAAAGCATCTTGCGGAACCGCCGAGGGAAGGTGAGGAGGTTTGGAGAGACGGTGTATACGCTCAATGATGGTTTCCATTAGTGAGAGGTCAGGTAGCAGCGTTGAGATTATTTTTCTGGCATACGAGTTGAGATCTGTTGGAAGAATCGTTTCGGGGTATTCCCCTTATTTTCACATTATTTAGTAGCGACTCATCCTCTAGGTCCGCCATCTTGGCTCTCACCCACTGCTGCTCTTCACAGGAATGATCGTGACCATCCACTAAATCATTCACAGTTTCAGTCATGTTACCCAATTGTTCAATATGATATACTTTCTGTCCCGTGTAATGCATCTCTGACTTGAATTTAGTGAGCATGGAGGAAATGTCATTATGGAGTGAACTGTGAAGAGACATAAGCATCTCTTTCATAGTGGTGTCTAGAACCGGTTGTTTTGAGGTAGGAAATGCTACTATAGGAGATGGATGGGCTGACTCTGTGAGCAGATTCTCCAATGTAGGGCTTACCTCATGAGCCTGTGTGCCAGAATCCAGGCGCATCTGTGACTTGACTGGGCTGTTGCTGATGGATGAGGGTTGGGATGAAGATGGGGAGTTTGAGGGATCAAGCTGCATGGATATTTCCAGACCATCTGCATCAGGGAGGTCAATGTATGAATCAGCTTTGTGCTGTCAGAGGCCGCGGGCGCCATCTTGGATTCTTCCTCCTGGCGGCTGAAAGAAGAATGCTGTCAGTTCTGTTGCTTCAAAAATATGGAAAAAATGGAGGCTTGTTCTAGGTACTAAAATGGGTCTCACATTACTAAGAAACTCACTGTACAACCCCTAAACATATATAAAGAAAGAATATCTCCAATAGATGGAGACCAAAAAGTGGGGCTTATTGGACAGTGGTGTCAAGTTAAGTAGAAGTCAGGAAACCGTATCTAAAATATATGTGAATTTACTATAGATATTTAAATCGTTTACATGTACCAAATATTAATTAACAAAATACCAGAAATAAGACTATACTGTGTATAGGTTACCCTGCTGATTCTATTTGACCAGACCGGGTAACTATGGACAACGGGGGGACAAACAACATGTAACAAAACATAACATGAATCCGTACGGATACCAGAGGAAATTCGTGACAACCTTGCCTACTGCTGAAATCAGCATTTGCTAAAGTTAACTAAAAGCAAAAATAGGGGATTAATAAGTGCCCAGTATTATGTGGCTGGTTGTCACAAATGCCCCCTAGGGGCTCGAGCCTATGGGGAGGAAAGAGGGAAGGGGAACAAGTGGAAAGAGATATACTGACTTATCTAGCCAATGCAGAAAATGTCCTATTTGTATCATATATCAATATATTATCAGAAGAGAGTCCTATGCGTTGTTTGTGTTGTTAGTGGCCACTTCTTAAAATGGATATCTTTTTGTAAATATAGTATTACCAACACAGTAGTATCTTTCCAGTGTATGTCAAAAGTTCTCTCAGCCGAGAGCTTTGATTGTTCACTAGGGCATCACAGTATATACCGCTATATTGCATTGGTTATGAACACCATCGCCATACTTTACCAGTCCAATATAGATCGATGGTTGTCAGTCAGGGGCTATAGATAGCCTGTAGAGCTCCTCCGCGATACAGCTGGTTATCCTCCGTATGTAGGGCTACATATGTAATTTCCGTGTCCTTGCTTTTTGTCAAGACCGGATTGTTTGGTTGGCCGTTACGGAGTGCTGTTAGGGGATGGAGGTGGCGGTCAGGTTTTTTGGCGCCTGGAAGTATGAATCCTTGTGATCGCTTCCGCGTTGAATAGCAGTGGCAGTTGTAGCCATTCCTTCCTTGCTCCAATTTCATTCCGGCTCGTGCGCTCACGTGGGGGGTTAAGTCATGTCCTCAAGGCATGGCATCCGTACAGGTATGACGTTGACGCGTTTCATAACAGGGGGAGTGTGTGTAGCTTCTTCTGTACTCCCCCTGTTGTGAAACGCGTCAACGTCATACCTGTACGGACGCCATGCCTTGAGGACATGACTTAACCCCCCACATGAGCGCACGAGCCGGAATGCAATTGGAGCAAGGAAGGAATGGCTACAACTGCCACTGCTATTCAACGCAGAAGCGATCACAAGGATTCATACTTCCAGGCGCCAAAAAACCTGACCGCCACCTCCATCCCCTAACAGCACTCCGTAACGGCCAACCAAACAATCCGGTCTTGACAAAAAGCAAGGACACGGAAATTACATATGTAGCCCTACATACGGAGGATAACCAGCTGTATCGCGGAGGAGCTCTACAGGCTATCTATAGCCCCTGACTGACAACCATCGATCTATATTGGACTGGTAAAGTATGGCGATGGTGTTCATAACCAATGCAATATAGCGGTATATACTGTGATGCCCTAGTGAACAATCAAAGCTCTCGGCTGAGAGAATTTTTGACATACACTGGAAAGATACTACTGTGTTGGTAATACTATATTTACAAAAAGATATCCATTTTAATATGTGGCCACTAACAACACAAACAACGCATAGGACTCTCTTCTGATAATATATCGATATATGATACAAATAGGACATTTGCTGCATTGGCTAGATAAGTCAGTATATCTCTTTCCACTTGTTCCCCTTCCCTCTTTCCTCCCCATAGGCTCGAGCCCCTAGGGGGCATTTGTGACAACCAGCCACATAATACTGGGCACTTATTAATCCCCTATTTTTGCTTTTAGTTAACTTTAGCAAATGCTGATTTCAGCAGTAGGCAAGGTTGTCACGAATTTCCTCTGGTATCTGTACGGATTCATGTTATGTTTTGTTACATGTTGTTTGTCCCCCCGTTGTCCATAGTTACCCGGTCTGGTCAAATAGAATCAGCAGGGTAACCTATACACAGTATAGTCTTATTTCTGGTATTTTGTTAATTAATATTTGGTACATGTAAACGATTTAAATATCTATATCAAATTCACATATATTTTAGATACGGTTTCCTGACTTCTACTTAACTTGACACCACTGTCCAATAAGCCCCACTTTTTGGTCTCCCTCTATTGGAGATATTCTTTCTTTATGTCAGTTCTGTTGGCATTCTTTTTGTTGCGGGACGATCCGGGCTGGTAACCCTGTGTGTAGGGGTCTTTGGATGGCATCATTTCTGTTCTGGGAAGCGGTGATGCTGCTCGGTACTCCGTTCTGCGTTGGAGCTGTGTAATCAGGCGTCCATACTGCTCGTGGTTAGCCACGTCCCCCATTATGCGCTATTTTAAAGGGTGCTTTGACTGAAAAAAGGTTGAGAAACACTGGTATAAAAACCACAAATAATATTGTTTACACAGTTGTTTTGAGTTATTGTGTGTCTTTGGCCCCTTTCACATGGTCGGACCGTTCAGATCCGCCTGTCAGTTTTGACGGCGGATCTGAACGGGCGCTCCATGTTAGCCTATGGAGCGTCGGATGTCAGCGGAGACATCTCCGCTGACATCCGACCCGGTCCGATCCGCCAAAAGCAGACGTATGGGCTATACGTCCAGATCCGTAGCTGGCGGATCGGATCGGGTGAGATCTGATGAAAACGGACACACTGTCCGTTTTCATCCGATCTCTCCATAGAGACCAGCGGCGCTCGCAAGCCCCTCCCCGCTCAGTGAGCGGAGAGAGGCTTGTCATCCGCCGGTTCAGCGGAGATCAACGGACAGATCTCCCGCTGAGCCGGCGGACAGAGGCGGGCTCCGTGCAAGCGGAGCCCGCCTCGTGTGAAAGGGGCCTTTATCTTATACAACTCATATAAACATTTGTACCTAACAACTGTTTGTCCTTAGTATAAATATCACCTTTCACACAAGCTCTTGATTGCAGTGCTCCAGCACTCAGCACTGTTACATCCCATATAGCAGAGCCGATATAACATCCTTCATATCATTTATCTTTGTTTGAATTTAATTTAGTCACAGTAGAAGGTTCCAATAATATTTAATTATGCATCTGACTAATTCCTTTTTCAGTAGGGATTATTTTGGCTATATATACCTTTTATCATTTTATAATCCATGCTCACACATGCTTATTCAAACTCTGTATGGATATATAATTCACTTACCAACTGTACTTCCCATACCGTGGATACAGTATGACATCCCTCATTATTTATTTTTGTTTGAATTTAATATAGTCACACTGGAAGTTTCCAGTGATATTTAATTATCCATCTGATTAATTTCTTTTGCAGTAAAAATCATAGTAGTTATATATACTTATTATTTTTCAATTCAATTGCTGATACACACCTGTCTGCTTATTCAAACGCTGTATAGACATATTTTTCACTTACCAATTACATATTTATCAAAAGTTTATAAACTCATTGCTGGCATATATGTATTTATTTACCCAGATGAGTAGATTTGTTCATTTTTTCCAATGCCATATTGATTTATTTGGCCACATATTAACCCTGGCTTCTACTAACAACAGCAGAGAGTTCTTCTAATTATAAAACCACTCTTGGTTTGTCACAGTTCTTCCTCATTTATTAAGCAATAACTCCCTCTGCTGGTTAATTAGAGTCCTTTCTTTTATTTTTTAATTTGTTGTTCAAGATATTAATGTCACAGGACCCACCATGTCACAGTCTCCTGCCTTGCCACTAGAGCAAAGCAAGCTCCATAAAGACATGGATGAGAGAGTTTGGGGTGGAGGAACTTGACTGGCCTGCACAGAGTCCTGACCTCAATCCAAATGAACAACTTTGGGATGAATTAGAGCGCAGTCTGCAAGCCAGGCCTTCTCATACACAACGGTCAAACATTCCCATAGACACATTCCTAAAACTTGTGGACAGCCTTCCCAGAAGAGTTGAAGCTGTTATAGCTGCAAAGGGTGGGCCAATTCAATATTGAACCCTGCGGACTAAGGCTGGGTTCACACTATTGCGAATTGGATGCGGGTTGAAAACTTTCTCAACATCAATACACTAAACCTCAGATTCACTGGAGAAGCACAATTGAATAAGATCAACTACTTGGACATCGCTTTAAATGTATCCTTGCAACAACATTGAGTAACAGTCACCGTAATTAGGAAACACACATCTAAGAATTCCATGCTCCATGCGTCAGGCTGTCATCTACAACATGTCATACATGCTATACTAAAAGGTCATATCATTTGCTTAAAGCTAAAACTGTTTCACATGCATGAAATTCTAAACTGAAGCTAAAATCACAGAACAAATGTTCCAAAAATTTAATTATAATAAATACATCTCATATCAGTCGAACAGGCACATCATACTGTCAGTACCTAGCTCTCCGGATGGGCATGCCAGGAGGCAAGATAACTCATCTGGATGGACTTCTGTGCACAGACTAAAACATGTTCCCTTTTGCACTCATAAGAATTGGGCACTGGCTAATGAATATGCGCATGCGCAAACTCGCACATGCCGGCACTTGCGTGCACGTGTGACAGATGCTGGTGCCAAACGTGCTTTCCTGCCCAGCATGGGCATATGCCCTACTGTTAGCAAGACCTACAGTACAGGCACTCGTCATACATGTATACCAACAGTGAAGATGCATAAATAAGCAGCATTAAAACATTCAAAGTTGGAAACCTTGCATCAACACATTTTTTTCCTAATAAAAAGATATACTCTAAAAAAAAATACTTAAATTATTAGTAGCTGTAAATAAACTCTAATAAAGATGTTCACTTATAATATACTGGAAGGTGACCAATACACACATACAGCACACACTTAGCTATATGGTACTGTACATGTGAAATAATAACAATAGAACAGAGATACTTCTGTCACCAGATTTCAGATACGTACAGAAGCTATATTCAGTAGGGATGGGCCGAACACCCCCCAGTTCAATTCGGACTAGAACACCTCAAACAGGCAAAAAGTTCTAGCGAACATGCAAACCCTAATGAAGTCTATGGGACACGCACATGTAAAATCAAAGGTACGAATTTTAAAAGGCTTATATGCAAGTTATTGCCATAAAAAGTGTATGAGGACCTGAATACTGCCCTAGAGGACATATATTAATGCAATTTTTTTTTTTTTAAAACAATTGTTTTTTAACCACTTCGCATCCAGGCCAATTCTGACATTTCTCTCCTACATGTAAAATTCATAATTTTTTTGCTCGAAAATTACATAGAACCCCCAAACATTATATATGTTTTTTTAGCAAAGACCCTAGAGAATACAATAACGGCCGTTTTATCTCGCACGGTATTTGCGCAGCAATTTTTCGAACACGTTTTTTTCAGAAAAAAAACAATTTCATGCTTAAAAAAAAACAAAAGAGTAAAGTTAGCCCAATTTTTTTTGCATAATGTGAAAGATGAAGATACGCAGAGTAAATAGATACCCAACATGCCACGCTTCAAAATTGCACGCGCTCGTGGAATGGCACCAAACTTTGGTATTTAAAAATCCCCATAGGCGACGATTTAACATTTTTTACTGGTTACATGTTTGGAGTTACAGAGGAGGTCTAGGGCTAGAATTATTGCTCTCGCTCTAACGTTCGCGGCGATACCTCACATGTGTGGTTTGAACACCGTTTTCATATGTGGGCGGGGCTTACATATGCGTTCACTTCTGCGTACGAGCTCACGGGGACAGGGGCGCTTTAAAAAAAAAAAATTCGACTTTTATTTTTTGAGTTTGACACTTTAAAAAAAAAAAAAAAAATGTATTACTTTTATTCCTATTACAAGGAATGTAAATCCCTTGTAATAGGAATATTACATGATTGGACCTATTTACAGTGAGATATAGGGTCAATAAGACCCCACATCTCACCTCTAGGCTGGGAAGCCTAAAATAAAAAAAACAAAAAAAAACGATCACCGCTTCCCAGCCGAGGCGGCGCCGTTATTTGAATGCAGAGGCCGGGCGTGATGTCATAACATCGCGCCCGGCCTCCAAACGATCATAGAGACTCCGGCGACCATCTGGTCCGCCAGAAATCTCTATGGTCATCATTCGGGGGCCGGCGGATCCTGTGTCCGACTCACCGATGGAAGCGGTGAGTCGGTAGAAGCATCGGAGGGCGGCGGGAGGGGGGGCGTCCCCTCCCACCGCCCGTAAGAACGATCAAGCGGCGGAACAGCCACTATGATCATTCTTATGGTGCAGGGAATCGCCGGCTGAAAACGGCAATATCTGAATGATGTCTGTAGCTACAGGCATCATTCAGATATACCCCTGGAAAGTAGAGGCCGTCATATGACGGCCTACGAATGTCGGAGCAGTGATTTACAGTAAATGATGCTTAAAGTAAAACAATAAAAATTAAATATTCCTTTAAATATCGTGTATCGGAATCTTTAACAAGGGTGCCCCCAGATCCCCCCTATGTGAATGGGTACCAGGTACATCGTACCCCTACCCATTCACCAAAAAAGTGTCAAAAAAGTAAAAACCACAAGAGACCATTTTTGACAAATCCTTTATGCAAAAAAAAAAAAAATGTAAATGTAAATACACCATCAATCACGTCACCAGACGGACCTGAAAAATAGAAAAAAACAGAAAAAGCTCTGCTTCGATGGGAGGCCTCCCAGGGACTGCTGTCTCTTCTCTTTGACAGCTGTTATATAGGCAAGGGCGGAGCCACCGGGTGATGTAACCGAGTGACCCCGACCACTTCTGACGTCACCATTATTTCTTAATTCTGTCATAGGGTTCCCCTTAACCACTTTAAGACAATTTATTATATACTCTGCACTGCACTATATACCCTGCACTGAGTTATATACACTACACTGACTGCATTAGATACACTACACTGACTATACTATATACTCTGCACTGCGTTATATACACTACACTGACTGCACTATATACTCTGCACTGAGTTATATACACTACACGGACTGCACTATATACTCCGCGCTGCTTTATATACACTACACTGACTGTACTATATACTCTACACTGCGTTATATACACTACACTGACTGCACTATATACTCTGCACTGAGTTATATACACTACACGGACTGCACTATATACTCCGCGCTGCTTTATATACACTACACTGACTGTACTATATACTCTACACTGCGTTATATCTCACTGTGGGATAAATCCGTCTTTTGTTCCTTTTGTTTATTTTGAATTCTATGTACTGTCAGAACCACCCATAGGGGGTACAGTCAGGACTTCTGTACTGGGCCCCATCTGGGCAGCAGGGGTGCCCAGGCCAGGCAGGAAAGAAAAAAAACACTTGGGGTGGGAGGGGGGGGGTAAAGAGGTGGGTTCATTGAAGTATAGACCAATGAATCCTTTATACAAACTTCTGTATAATAGTTTCAATTATTGTATATTGCCTGCTTTATAGGCTGGGGTGTTTTTGAATTCTAACCAGTTGTACTATATCGATGTGAATTTTTTTTCCTGTGATATGCTGATGAGCTCTTCTATTTTTTCAATGTTATTTATTCTATGAAACCACTCTTTTTTTATTGGAATAACATTCGACCGCCAATGGCAGGGAATGCAATGTCTTGCTGCATTTATCATGAACATTGATAGTGATTTTAGATATTGATTTTTAGGGATCAAGTTGTGGTGGAGTAAGTACTGAGCTGGATCAAGCCTAAGGTTTTCTGAGGTGATTGAGATAGTAGTTTTGTGTACCATTTTCCAGAAAGTCTGGATCAATGGGCGGAACCACCATATATGTATCATCGAGCCTTCCTCATGTTTGCATCTCCAGCATTTATTGGATTTTTGAGACGAAAATTTGTGAAGCAAATGTGTGGAAGTTCGGTACCATCTGATGTAATGATTTTGAAGCCACACTCTTGGGTGGCTACATTAGGAGAACCTTTGTGAGCATGCATATAGATTGTCTCCCAGTCTGTTTGTGATAAGTTTATATCAAGATCCTGTTCAAATGCTTGACATGCCGTATTGGAGAAGTCTTATTCATCCTCAAATAGTGAGTTGTATAGGGTGGAAATTATATGTCTTTGTGGGGTTTTCTTTGAACATAAATCTTCTAGGGTCGTAGGAGACCTTGACCAATATTGTGCAGTTTCTCTTTTGGTCAAGAAATGTTTGATTTGTATGTAGTTCCATTGTGTGATTGTATTTGGGCTGATTTCTTTGTTTATTTCATCTCTAGATAGAAGTGTTCCTTTTTTGAAGAAATGTTTAGTCAATATATATGGGGTCAGGTAGTTGTAAGGAAATTTTGTTCTGTTCCTGGGGGGAAGTCTGGGTTGTTCCTTAGTGGGGTGAGTGGGCCAAGCCATGGTGAGGGGTTGTTTTCTTTAAAGGTATTTCGAAAGATCTCTAGAGTGGGACCAATGAGAGGGTGTGATTTGGCCACTAATGGGTGTATCCATGGAAGGGATCTAGCAAGACGCAAGAGTTGTATGTGTTCTAAGGAAACCCAGTCTTTAACTGTATGATGGATATTCCAATCCACTATTCTTGCTAATAGGACAGCCTGGTGATATTTGCATAGATCAGGGAGTGCAATTTCTCCTTTATTTTTAGGTAGATTTAGTCTAGTAAATTTGATTCTGGGGGGGGTTTGCTTCTCCAAATGAAAGATGAGCATGCTTGACGAAAATAGGTAAAGAAAGATAAAGACATTCTAATGGGGATTGTTTGCATAACATAGAGAAAATGGGGCAGGATTGTCATCTTGATTAACGAGGCTCTACCAAACGATTAAACTTTTAATGAGTTCCATCTCTTTAGATCGTCCTTTAATTCTTTGACGATTGGTGTGAAATTGAGCTTAAAGAGATCATTCAAATTAGTAGGGATTTCTATTCCTAGGTATGTTATGGAGTGGTTGGCTCATGAGAAGGGGAAGTTTTTTTTTGCTAAGTTCAATTGAACATGGGGGTAAGTGTGATGTTGAGGGTGTTGGATTTTGAATGGTTAATTTTTAAGTTTGATATTAATTGGAATTGTTCTAGGTCTTGAATAAGGTTGGGTATGGATATATGAGGTTCTGAAAGAAAGAGAAGCATGTCATCCGCAAAAGCTGCGACTTTATATGTATGGTGATGGATCTGTATTCCATTGATATCTGGATTAGATTTGATTCTGTTAAATAGCAGTTCCAGTATAAGGACGAACAAGAGTGGGGATAGGGGGCGACCCTGTCTTGTACCATTGTGCAAATTCAAGGCACTCGACAGGTGGCCATTGACACAGACTTTTTCTGCTGGGTTAGAGTATAGAGCTTTGATATATGCTCTCATTAGAAGTAGAATACCAATGCAGTTTAAGACAGCATCAATATAATCCTAGGCCCCTCTGTCGAACGCCTTCTCAGCATCAAGGGAGAGAAAAATGGATATAAGGGAAGTTAATAGAGGGAGGAGTCTATTTGCTAGTATTTTGGCGTATATCTTTACATCAACATTGATCAGAGAAATTGGCCTATAATTTGAAACCTGATTGGGATCTTTACCTTCTTTTGGAATTACAGATATATGAGCTTCTAGTAGTTGTTTTGGTGGATGTTGTTCGGATTGGAGGGAGTGAAAGGATTTCAGGAATCTTGACTTTAGTATATTGGCGAATGTATTATAGTATTGTAGGGGTAATCCATCTGGACCTGGGGCTTTACCAATTTTCATGTCCTTGATTGCTTTATCAAATTCTGGGCCCGAGATAGGGGCTTCGAGTTCTTGGGCCGTGTCTGCTGCTATTTGGGGCGGGCTATATTTCTGTAAGAATTCTTGTATGAGTTTTGATCTTTTTTCTGTGTTGAGGACATTTAGGGTTGGATGGAATGTTATAAAGTGTCTGATAATAAAGTTCAAACTGTTTTGCTATCTCCTCATTAGATGAATGTAATGTGCCTTGTTTATCTCTTTTTTGGTGTATTGTGGAGGCGACTTTTTTATTCTGAACTGCTTTCGCTAACATTTTCCTGCATTTATTACCTTATTCATAATATATCTTATGTCGTAGAATGTACTGTCTTTTCGTTTTCATGTTTAGTTCTTCTGATAGTGTTGCTCTAGCCTTTGTTAGTTCTTCTAGTGTCGCAGCCGCAACAGTACGTTTGTGCGTTGTTTCCAGTTTATGGATTTGATCAATCAAAGATTTTATCCTTGATTGATGTTCCTTCTTTTGTTTGGCTAATTTAGCAATGAATTCTCCTCTAATGACACATTTGTGTGCCTCCCACTATGTAAGTAGTGAAGTTTCTTCATTTTCGTTTTGTGTGAAATAGTCCTTTAGTGTGTCATTAAAATGTTGAACATTTATGGGGTCTTTCAGGGTGGATGTGTTAAGTCTCCATGATTTCGTTATAGTAATTTTCTCTGGGAAAGTTAGTGTCATAGAAATTCGGTGCGGGTAAGATAAGGTCATGGTTTCAATTGTTGATTTTTCCAGTAAATTGAGGTCAGGTTGGGATAAGAAAAAGGAGTCGATTCTAGAATAATTTTTATGGACTGAAGAGAAATAAGTAAAGTCTTTAGTTTGAGGATTTAGAGTTCTCCAGGCGTCATGTAGCATTAGGTCTTGTAGTTGTATTTTAATTTGTTTCAGTGCTCTATAAGGAAGGTTCGATGAACCGTTTGATGTGTCTATGAGTGGGTTTAAGGGAATATTAAAATACCCTCCCAGGATGAGGATACCTGAAGTGAAAGTGGTTAATAAATATTTTATTTTACGGAAAAATGCTACTTGTTTGTTTGGGGCGTATATGTTTGCTATGGTTATGGGATGAAATCCCATCTTTCCTTTGAGGAATATGTATCTCCCTTCAGGATCCAGCATAGAATCTAGTAGTTGGAATGGGGTCTGCTTAGATATTAGTATTGAAACTCCTTTTTGTTTTCCCTTCAGGATTGGTTGCGTGGAATGCTAGTGGAAATCATTTATCCTGAAGTTTTGGAACCTTGTCAACTTTAAAGTGAGTTTCATGAATGCAAATGATGTTAGCTGTTTGTTTATGAAATTCATTAAGAAATTTGGTTCTTTTTTCAGGAATGTTGAGGCCTTTTGCGTTTATTGAAAACATTTTTTGTTAATGGAGTGGATTGATGTTTGTGGAAGGAGATGTTGGTCATTGGTTATTACAAAGCTGGGTGTTAATTGTTAAACTTTTATAGCAATAAATTCTAAGGTGTATGCCTAATGCGTTTGCTATTTAGAAACTTGATGTAGTTTGTTTGTTCAATTTCAGTGTTGGTCTGGATAGTGTGCGTAGGTTTGGAGGGTGAATGAAGAAGATAAAAAAAAAGAGGGTAAGAGTGGGGAGGGGGAGTGTGGGGGTAGAGGTATCCCGGAGGTAGGTTTAGACCTGGTAGTCTACCCTAATAAAAAGGTCCGGTAAGTTCAAAGGGTAAGAAAAATTCCACCCTTTGTGTGGGTTCGAGGTCTAAGTGAGTCCAGACGGGGGGCTTATTGTACTTATATCTATCCCTTCCTTTCTCTGTTTCTACTAAATAAAAAAAAAAAAAGACAAAGAAAGAGAAAGGTTGTTTCTCTTTTCCCTTCCTCCTTCTTGATATGTATTTACTAGCACAGGGGAGCAGCTAGCTTACTGTATTTTCAAATGATTCAGGATTCAGGTAGATAAAATTAGTTTAGGGAGAGGTAACATATTAGATATCTTGGATATTTTTAAATATATGTTGTAAGGTAGAAAGATATGGGATTCTATACGCTGCATGCAGTGCATTAAGCTAAATACCTGTTCTCTAGACCAGGGGTCTCCAAACTACGGCCCTCCAGTTGTTCAGGAACTACAATTCCCATCATGCCTAGTCATGTTTGAGAATGTCGGAGTTTTACAATGCCTCATGGGAAGTGTAGTTCCGCAACAGCTGGAGGGCCGAAGTTTGGAGATCCCTGCTCTAGACAATGTAGATTAGACATGTGCATTCGTTTTCGTCCGAATGCATTTTCGTCCGAATTTAAGGTATTTTCATTATCGTTTTAAAAAAAAATAACGAAAGTGCAGAATCCAAAAAACAAATAATTCCGACATAAACAAATGCTTTGCTTTCGTTGTCCTTGTGACAACAGTTCGATATAGATAGGAGATTCGACACTGACAATAACAATCTGTGTCCATTGAACCTGTGGTCGAATGTGCCTAGCCTTAACTGTATTAGACCAAGATTATTCAACATAGAGAGAAAAGATTCGGCGTAGAGAGGAAAGATTCGACATAGAGAGGAAAGATTGCTGCTGGAATTGGGTGGAATTGCAGCTAAACTATACAGAGTCATACAGTTTAGCTGCTCCGACTAATCTTCTTTGAACATTCGACAGACACCATAAGCCTTCAATGACAGATTCAACCTTAATTCATTTGGATTTTCGGACGAATGCAATTTTTACCGAAAAACAAAATAAATAAAAACGAATTTCGGGATTAACTAAATACATTTATTTTTCGGACGAAAACGAAATTCCAAAACGAAATATTTCAGTGTGCACATGTCTACTAATGGCTCCGGGACCTCTGGCGGCGACTGAATCACTGATGGGTCAGTCCGCCCCTGAGTAATAATTAGTCGTCCATGTGAGTCTTGTTAGGTAAGCCTTGATATTTGTTTGTTGATAACTGTTTGTTGTTTTTTGTGATATCTGCATATATACTATATTTATCGGAGTATAACACACATTTTTCCCCCCTGAAAATAGGGAGCACTCATTTATTTATTTATTGTACTCATATATCAGTGCCTCGAAAAAGTATTCATAAAAACGTAAATGTATTGTGAAGTGGAAGGAAAATGATAAAGAGCTTTTAAATTATTATTATTTTTTTTTTTACAAATAAATATGTGAAAAGTGTGGCGTGCATTTGTATTCAGACCCCCTGAGTCAATACTTCGTAGAACCACCTTTCGCTGCAATTACAGCTGCAAGTCTTTTTGGGGGATGTCTCTACTCGCTTTGCACATTGAGTGAAATAGTGACATTTTTTCCCATTTTTCTTCTTTCTTCTGAGCATCTGTGAACAGCAATTTTCAACATTATGGGGCACACAGCACATCAGGGCACATTATGGGGCACATAGCACATCAGGGCCCATTATGGGGCACGTAGCACATCAGGGCACATTGTGGGGCACATAACACATCAGGGCACATTATGGGGCACATAGCACATCAGGGCACATTATGGGGCACATAGCACATCAGGGCACATTATGGGGCACATAGCACATCAGGGCACGGGGCACATTAGGGCATGGGGCACATAGCACATCAGAGCATGGGGCACGTGATAGGGCACATCAGGGGGCACATACATTATAGGGCACATCAGGGGGGGGCACATCAGGGGGCACTAGCCAGTATGCAGAGTAGCGCAGGAAGTGCGTGTCTGTGATAAGTTCTCTCTCTCATATGTCACGCTGCTCCCCGGTGGCCCCTCCTCTCTTCTCATCTATCCCAGATGATCTTACAAGCCAATGGGGATAGAAGAGAGGAGGGGCCGCCGGGGAGCAGCGTGACATGAGAAATTATCACAGACACGCACTTCCTGCGCTACTCTGCATATTAAATCTTGATCTACCCATCAGGCGCCAGCTGTTGGCGATTGACGGGTAGATCGCCGCGGACCGCAGATGCGGCTGACAGCGGCCCACACAGCCATCGGCCCACTGGGAATTTCCCGTTAGTCCCGATGGCCAGTCCATCCCTGCATATAGGTGTCCTTTTATGAAACTGAGATCAGCTGCGATCCCAAGTCTCACAGCTGATCTCAGGTCTTTACCTGTGTATGAAACTGAGGTAATCAGATGAGAACATGTTCTCCACTGATTACCTCAGCACAGTGAGAATCTGTAACTGACTGTCACAGAAACGGCCAGTGTATGAAGGTGCGATCTCAGCACCTCACTAGCGATCTGTGACAGGATTCTCACTTTCTGATTCACCATCTCAGAGGTGGAGAATCAGAGAGAGAAGCGGGAAGCTGCCTCAGTATTCTGGGGAAAGCAGGAAGTCTTTTGACTTCCCTCTTTCAGTCAGGAGCAGCCATACAGTGAGAGAACACCTTCCCCACCATTATACACCCCAAAACAAGCAGGTTAGCAATCTAAATTGTGTATATATATATATATATATATATATATATATATATATATATATATATATAGATAGATAGATAGATAGATAGATAGATAGATAGATAGATAGATAGATAGATATATATCTATATATATATCTATCTATCTATATATATATATCTATCTATCTATATATATATATCTCTATATATATATATATATATATATATATATATATATATATATAAATAGATAGATAGATATACACATACACATTGAAATAAACACACACACACATATATATATATATATGCTATATGCTATGATAGATAGATAGATAGATAATATATATATATATATATATATATATATATATATATATATATATATATATATATATATATATATATATATATATATATTATTCTACCTGCATTTAAATGCTATTATTAATGTCATTTTTATATCATTTTTAATTTATTAGTAAATAAAATTTTGTTTTACCCATGGCATGTTCCATTAGGCTACTTTCACACTGAGGTGCTGGCGGTAAAGCGCCGCTATATTTAGCGGCACTTTACCGTCGTTATAGCGGCGCTTTTCGAACGCTAGCGGGGCAGTTTTACCTCCGTTAATGACTGAAAAAGGGTTAAAACCGCCCGCAAAGCGCCACTGCAGCGCCGCTTTGCAGGGGGGTTTGGAGCGCTGCCCCATTATTTTCAATGGGAAGGGGCGCTTTAGGAGCGGTAAATCCTCCTAAGATGCGGCTTGCAGGACATTTTTCAGCATCCTGCAAGCGCACCGCTCCAGTGTGAAAGCCCGCGGCTGTTTGAAGGCGCTTTGCAGGCGCTATTTTTAGAACTTTAGTGCCTGCAAAGAGCCTCAGTGTGAAAGGGGCCTTACAGTAAGACCCCTTTCACACTGGGCCTTTTTCAGGCGCTACAGTGCTAAAAATAGCGCCTGTATAGCGCCTGAAAAAATCCGGCCCCTTTCACTCTGCTTTCACACTGGAGTGGTGCGCTAGCAGGACGGTCAAAAAAGTCCTGCTAGCAGCATCTTTGGAGTGGTGAAGGAGCGGTGTATTCATAATTCAAATTCAAATTGAAATCAATGGGACAGCGCGGCAATACTGCCGGCAAAGCGCCACTGCAGCAGCGCTTTGCAGGCGGTTTTACCCCTTTTTCTGCCGTTAGCGGGGGTTAAAACTGCACTGCTAGCGGCCGAAAACCGCTGATAAAATGACAGTAAAGCAGCGCTAAATAAAGCGCTTCTTTACCGCCGACACCGCTCCCGCCCCAGTGTGAAAGGGGCCTTATACAGGGGTTTATCAGTTATTAAATATATTTTATTTTAATTTATTAATAAATATTTATACTTGTATACTTTATTAAAATTATTTTTTAATGATTATAAATGTATTTTACATTTATATGAATGGTGTATAGCTTCATTACATATGTGGATTACATTAATTTACTATACACCATTAACATTTAAATAGGCACATGTATAATATTTAAATATTGATAAAAACAATGTTTTTTAATAATTAGGTTAATGTATATTGTGTAGGGGGAATTTAACTTTATTATTTTATTAATATGTTGGGGAATAATGTGTGGTGATTAGTGTTCAACTTTTGTATTTTAAATCTCCTCACACTGTAATCCCGCTACATCTCGCGAGATTACAGTGTGAGGAGAAGTTCTGAGGAGTTCCCGGCGTTTGTAGATCGCTTCTCAACTCAACATGAGAAGCGATCTACAGACAATCATAAACAGGCACTGAGGGGAGAGCGATCTCCCCTGAGAATGCCTGAGAACTGAATAGCGGTATTTTACCGCACTTTCATAAAAGGACACCATAGGGTTTTGCTTTTATGCCAAAAAGTTCAATTTTGGTCTCATCTGACCAGAGCACCCTCTTCCACATGTTTGCTATGATGCCCATGTGGCTTCTCGCAAACTGCAAATGAGACTTTTAAAACTGCGCGTTTTGCTGTGTTTTCATGCCGCGTTTGCGTCTATAAGCATTTGTAAAGATAACATCATATAGACCCTCCCCAAGCTCAGAAAGCATGTATTATTAACGATTTCTGCTATTTTGATCAGAGTGAGCAGCAGCAGCAGAGAGAGCAGTTGTACACTTGCAGTTGTGCATTTGCCTCTCTTTCTGTGTTTTTTTTTTTTTTTTTTTGGAAATGGATCCCATATTGAATATATGTCAGGAAATGCTCCTGTTGTTGCTCTTGATGAGGCAGCAACGTCGTCGCAAATTTGCATGAGAGGTCCAGAATCAGAGCTTGTCGATATTGGACCCATCTGTTGATGGCACAGCGAATGTCCGTTGGATATTTCACAAACATGTATGCATTTCACAAACATGTATGCATTAGTGAGTATATATGCTCTATGAACTATCTAAACTAATTACGACATTTTAAACCAATTTTTCTAGTATTTTTTATGGTTTACCATCATATTTCTGAGTTTTCTGGTCCAAAAAATTGGGTTCCTTTAACCCCCCTGGCGGTAATCCCAAGTCTGGCTCGGGGTAGGAACTTCAGTACCAAAAGCGGTAACCCCGAGCCAGACTTGGGCTGCATTGCAGGATACAGGGGGGAAGTTACTTACCTTGTCCCCTGGATCCTGCGATGTCTCCCCGCTGTGTGTGCGAGCCGTCCGCTCGCTGGATTCACACAGTGCCCGAGTGCCGCTGATCTCCGTTCCCTGCGACGTTCCGACGCACGGGAGCGGAGATCAGCACCAAATTCAAAAAAGTTAAAAAACACAAAACACATACAGTACTGTAATCTTACAGATTACAGTACTGTATACAAAAAATACACACCCCCTTTGTCCCTAGTGGTCTGTCCAGTGCCCTGCATGTCATTTTATATAATAAAAATATTTTTTCTGCCTGGAAACTGGAGATTGTCCATAGCAACCAAAAAGTGTCCCTTTATGTCAAAAGTGGTTTTAGACCAGCTAGAAAACACTGATAATAAATTAGAATCACAATTTATCATCAAACCCTAAATTTAATGACAGCGACTATTCTGCAACTGAGCAAATGTCAGTGTTTTTGATTTGATTACGTTATTGAATAATTTTTATATATTTTTTTATTATATTATAATTTATGATTTTGTGTTTCAAACTTTATCATACCTGGGATGTCTACTAGACTCTGGTTCGGACAGATTTAAGTGAGTTATTCATAAGAATTGCATGCCTACAATATAAAAACGCCAAATTTCCATGCAAAATAATTGTACCGCTTTCAGCACAAAATTCCAGACAGAATCATACCGCCAGGGAGGTTAAAAAGGCTTATAAACGCAAACGCGGCAAAACGCAGGTGCCTGCGTTTAGCCGCATTTAGCTGCATTTTGCGTCTGAAACGTGGAAAAGCAAAGTGTCTGAACGCATTTTTTTGCTTCTGGAAAAACAAGGTTAAACGCAACTGCATAAAAACGGGAAAAAACAAGACTGTGTACACGGACACATAGGATAACATTGCATGCGTTCAGGTGCAGTTGAAAAAAGTGTCCAACTGCCTCTGAACGCGCGTTTAACAGCATCTCGTGTGCATGAGGCCTAAAGTGGACAGTCCTGTCTTGGTAAGTACTCTTTCCATTTTCAGATGATGGATTGAGCAGTGCCCAGTGAGATGTTCAAAGCTTGAGATATTTTTTTTTGGATCCTAACCCTGCTTTAAACTACTCCACACTTTATTCCTGACCTGTCTGGTGTGTTCCTTGGCCTTCGTGATGCTGTTTGTTCACTAAGGTTCTCTAATGATGGCTTCACAATACCATCTGTATTTATACTGAGATTAAATTACACACAGGTGGACTCTATTTACTATTTAGGTGACTTCTAAAGGCAATTGGTTCCACTAGATTTTAGTTAGGGGTATCAGAGTAAAGGGGCTGAATACAAATGCAGGCCACACTTTTCAGATATTTATTTGTAAAAAAAATGTGAAAACCATTTATCATTTTCCATCCACTTCACAATTATGTGCCACTTTGTGTTCGTCTATTCACATAATATCCCTATAAAATACATTTACGTTTTTTGGTTGTAACATGACAAAATGTGAACATTTTAAGGGGTATGATTACTTTTTCAAGACACTGTGTATATGTATGTGTGTGTGTGTATATGTGTATATATATATATACACACAGTATATATATCGAAGGAATTTGGGGGCCCCAAGCAAAATGGACATGGAGGCAACCCCCCCCCCCGCACGCAAGCAAAGCCTACAGTAATCACAGAATAGCGATACAGTTTAAGTTCACCAACACTTTATATAAATAAAAAAGGTTTACAGTGCAAATACTGCTGTTGCATATAATGTGCATAAAATTTGAACATTTTCAACAATTGAACATTTGCAAAAAAAAAAACACCACTGTACCATAAAATCAAATATACATTCAAAAAAGAAGCAATAAGATGGAAATGGGATGGTAAAGAAAGAAAATGGAAAGAAAGCTATGGTAATTGTTTTTATTATGGTCAGCAAGCTACCATATTTTTATTACTAAATGGGTCTTGATGACTGCCTCCCCCCCTTACTACCCCCCTCATTACCCCCTCCCTACCCCCCTCACTACCGCGTACCGCACGGCAGGAGATTCAGTTTTCTGTTCCCGGCCGGCTGGACTGAAAGGAAGTGATCACTTAGTGTGTGCACTTCCTGTCAGTCCGGTCGGGAACAGGAAACTGAATCTCCTGTACCACACAGACTGCAGGAGGAAGGAAGAGGAGCTCGGCCATGCTACAGGCTGCAGCTTATAGGAAGCGGCGGCCGGCTGGGGCCCCAGGCCAGCTCGGGGGCCCCAAGCAATTGCTTATTCTGCCTGTCCTGTTGCGACGGGCCTGTGTGTATATGTATATATATATATATATATATATACATATATACATATACACACACACAATATATACAGTTCTCAGCATAAATGAGTACACCCATATTGAAAAGTAAGATTTGAATCAATATCTCAATGAACACAGGGACAATTTCCATAATTTTGACAAAACTAAGTTTTTTATAGAACATTTGTTTAGCTCATTATTACATGAAAGTAAGGTTAATAATATAACTTACTGGAACTCCTGGGAGATGAAGCAACTTATAAAAAGTTGCCAGCGGACCCCACTGGGCCCTATTCAACACAACTTGAGGCTTTGGTGGAATGGGGGTATAGAAACAAAGCCTTGAATTCAAAGGAAAAAAGATACCTGGTCCCTAGTGCGTGTAGAATTCCTATAATCTACACTTTGCCGAAGGTGCACAAAAATGTTGAAGTACCGCCTCCGCGGCCTATAGTCAATGGCATCGGATCTGTTACGTCAAGGCTAGGAGAATACTTGGACAAGTTTCTCCAGCCAAGCGTAAAAGCTACTAAAGCGTACCTAAAAGATACATCTGAGTTATTGACGCTATTAGAGGAGGTTAAATTGAATGAATCCACCACATCCTTCCTGGTAACGGCAGATGTTGCCTCCCTATACACTGTTATACAACACGAGGATGCGGCACTAGCCTTGAATTGGGCTTTGAGTAGACGAGAAGATATTCCACATACTCAGAAACAATTCTTGGGGCAAATACTTGATTTTTGTATGTCGCATAATTATTTTTGGTTCGGAGGACAATTTTTTTCCCAGCAGGTTGGCGTGGCAATGGGAGCAAAATATGCTCCCAGCCTCGCCAACCTGTTTATGGCAGAGTGGGAAGATAGACAAATCTTCAATAACCGGTTGCCAGAGTTGATATTTTACCGTAGGTTTATAGATGACCTCCTCTTCATCTGGGAGGGCTCTAGGGAATCGGTAACAGGATTCTTGGAATCATTAAATCGCAACAATAAAAATATAAGGTTGGATTATCAGATTAGTGAGGAGTCTGTAAATTTCTTGGATGTCACTATAAGAAAAAATCGTAACACCCTAAGTACAAAGGTATACTTCAAAGTAACGGATCGGAATAGTTACTTATCCATCAGAAGTGGTCATCACCCTGCATGGATAAGGAATATCCCTAAAGGGCAAATATTACGTGTTCGGCGTAACGATCTCTCGGATAAAAACACGGGCCGTCTCTGCTGCAGATGGGGTTCCCCTTAGGGGTAGGAAGTGGGCCATCTTTGAGAGTCGGTCAACGACTACAAAGATGGCCGTGTGATCTTCAGAGGGGGGCAGCTCGACTATAAAGTCCATCGTTATCATACGCCAGGGTCGATCAGGTGCAGGTAGAGGCTTGAGTAGGCCCCAGGCCCGGCCCCTAGTAGTCTTGCTTCGGGAGCACACTGGGCATGAACTGACATACTTGGAGCAGAATTCCTTCAGACCAGGCCACCAGAAGGTGCGCTGCACCAAGTCAAGAGTCTTTCGGGCCCCAAAGTGTCCTGCTAGTGGGTGATCGTGGAGGAGGGCCAATACTTTAACCCGGATGGGTTCGGGAACAAACACCTGGCTGTCCTTCCAGAGAAGCCCCTCTCTACGATTTAGTGAAAGTCCTGGGGGAAGGAGCGGGTTCAGGGAGGCCTCCCTGATCTGGGACAGTAAATCCGGCTGTAGTAGAAGGAAGTTGCTTGCAGGGAGGATGGTATCAGGAGGTGTGGAGTCTTTAGGGCAGTCGAACATGCGTGAAAGCGCATCTGGCTTTACATTTTTAGATCCAGGCCGGTAGGTAATGTGGAAGCTGAAACGTGAAAAGAAGAGGGCCCAGCGGGCTTGTCGTGGTTTTAGACGTTTTGCCGTCCTTAAGTACTCAAGATTCTTGTGGTCCGTGTAAATTAGTACAGGGTGGACTGCTCCCTCCAGCAAGTACCTCCATTCCTCCAGCGCTGATTTTATGGCTAGCAGTTCTCGGTCACCGACATCGTAGTTCCTTTCTGCGGGTGAAAGTTTCCGGGAAAAGAAGCCCACAGGGTGCATTAGGTCCTTATTGCCCTGGCGTTGGGAGACCACGGCCCCCACTGCTACCTCAGAGGCATCCACTTCCAGGATGTATGGGAGAGATGGGTCAGGGTGACTGAGGATGGGAGCGGATGTGAATCGCTCCTTGAGTTTCACAAACGCCTCCTGGGCCTCTGGACCCCAATGAAACCGTACATTCTGCCTTGTTAGCTGTGTGATTGGTGAGATGATTGCCGAGAACCCCTTGATGAACTTTCTGTAAAAATTAGCAAATCCGACAAAACGCTGCACACCCTTCTTGTCAGAGGGTGGCGGCCAGTCCAGCACAGCCGTTACCTTCTGCGGGTCCATCTCGATGCCTGCTGGGGAGATCTGAAGACCCAAGAATTGGATGCTCTGCTGCTCGAAGGTGCACTTCTCTGCTTTCGCGTACAATCCGTGCTGACGAAGACGGAGTAAGACTCGGCCCACATGCCCCGATGCTGCTCAAGCGTTCTGGAGAAGATTAGGATGTCATCCAAGTATACAATGACAAAAATGTCCAGGAAGTCCCTGAAGACCTCATTTATGAGGTGCTGGAAAGTAGCCGGGGCATTACAAAGGCCGAAGGGCATAACTAAGTATTCGTAATGCCCAAAACGGGTACGAAATGCAGTCTTCCATTCATCACCTGATCGGATGCGAACCAGGTTATAGGCCCCTCTTAAGTCCAGTTTGGAGAATATGGTGGCCGCTCTTAGTTTTTGAAACAGTTCCGGTATTAAGGGTAAGGGATAGCGATTTTTAATTGTAACTTTATTTAGCTCCCGGTAGTCCACACAGGGTCGGAGTGACTGGTCTTTCTTGGTTACAAAGAATATGCCGGCCCCTGCGGGTGAGGTGGAGTGACGTATAAACCCCTTCTTTAGGTTCTCCGAAATGTAGGCCTTCAGGGCCTCTTGTTCCTTCTCGGAAAGGGGGAAGATACGCCCGAACGGAATCTCGGCCCCCGGCAAAAGTTCTATGGGACAATCATAGGTGCGGTGTGGGGGTAGGGTGTCCGCTCCCCGTTTACTAAAGACGTCTAAGAATTCATGGTATGGTTCCGGTACCGCTTGGATCAGGTCAGTATCAGAGTCCAGACAAAGAAGCGTAGCGGGTTGTACCGGAGCTTCGTGTAAGCAATGTTCCAGGCAGTAGGGGGACTGGAACTTGACCTCCCCTGTGGACCAGCAGATGGTCGGATCGTGTGCCTGCAACCAGGGGATGCCCAGGATCACTGGGAACAGGGGGGACGAGATTACGTCCAAGGTTAACAGTTCCTGGTGGTGGAGAGAAGAGATAGTGAACAGAGGTTGGGTCTCCTGGACAACTTGGCCCGATTTAATGCGGGAACCGTCAGCCAGGAAGACGGATAGTCCGCGGGCCTTCCTCTGAAGAGGAATGTCGTGCCGGCTGGCAAAGGTGGTATCGATGAAACAGCTGCAGGCTCCTGAATCAAGGATGGCGTTGGTGCGAATCGTCCTTCCCAGGAACTGAAAAGACAGGGGTAGAGAGATGTGGGTGGCATGGACTGGTAAGTGAGCAGAGTTGATTGACACAGACGAAAGGCACTTACGCAGCTTGCTCGGGCAACTCCTTCACAAAGTGTCCGGGCCCACCACAGTACAGGCACAAATTTAGTTGACGGCGTCGGGCACGTTCCTCCAGAGACAGAGTGGGTCGCATGAGACCAAGCTGCATCGGCTCGCCGGCATCGGGAAGAGGATGGGCAGGGGCCATTGGCTGAGCGGGCATGTAACGGCCAGCCGGTAATGGAGCCCTTGCGGTCATCCAAGCCGGACGGTGGACTTGAGCGGATCTCTCGACTCTGCGTTCCCGGAGCCGACGGTCAATTTGTATGCTCAAAGTTATCAGGCCCTCCAAAGTGTCTGGGGTGCCCACTCGGGCAAGTTCATCCTTTAGGCCTTCGGAGAGGCCCATGCGGAACTGATGCCTTAAAGCCGAGTCATTCCACTGGGTGTCTGCGCTCCATCGTCTAAAGTCTGTCACATAGTCCTCGGCCGTTCTGCGGCCTTGCTGGAGCGCAGATAGAGCAGACTCGGCTGTGGTGGTTAGCTGGGGGTCCTCGTAAAGTTGCGCCATGGCTTCCAGGAAAGACGAGAGGGACTGCGTCAGCATGCTATTTCCCTCCAGCAGGCGATGAGCCCAAATCTGAGGTTCGCCCTGCAGCAGGGAGATTACGAACCCCACTTTGGTGGCCTCTAGGGAGAAGGTTCTGGGTTGAAGAGCAAAGTATAACTGGCAGGCGTTGCGGAAGACACGAAATTTGGAACGATCTCCGGAGAAGCGATCAGGAACAGGTACTCTGGGTTCAGGAGGCAGCATCACCACCGCAGGAGGAGTAGCAGGTGTTGCAGAAGGTTGCGGAGATGTAGGAGCCGCAACATTGGGGTCAGCAAGTTGCTGCACTCGACCTTCCAGTCTGGTATACCCTTCTTGCAGGGATTGCACCGCCTGAGTGAGGGCTGCCAGGTGTGAGCAGAACTCCTTCATGGCAGAGGCTTCTCCCGCAGGCTCAGTCATGGCTGTTCGTACTGTTAGGTACCTGAGTGGTGAGCCTGACTTCGCTGGGAGAGGGCCTCTCTTACGGCTCTGGTTCAGGGCCCACTGGAGTGGAGACAGTGGTCCCGTGAGCACAGCGGGGTAGGAGTGCCTGGAATGGATGCTGTGGGAGACGTAGCTGATCAGTAGCGATCTCCTGGATGTTGAAGCAGCAGAGACTGGCAGGTAGCGGAGCAGGGTCCGGATGTAGGGTGACCCGAGATGGCGTCAGCAACTCTGGAAGTATGCAGCATGCAGGGAGCAGGCAGAGGGGTCGTCAGGCAGGCCGGGTCTGGATACACTTTGGCAGGCAGGTAAGTGGGCACAGGCAATGGAGAGGTCAGACAGGCAGGAGATCAGCGTTCAGGTATCAGTCCAAAGCAGAGTCAACAGGCCGGAATCAGGAGTGGAGAAGGCAGCAGAGTCAAGTGGAAGCCGGATCAGGTAAACAGGAGTACACAACAGAGGCAGGTTAAACAAGGGGCAAACTGCAGACGAACAGCACTTGACATGTGCAGCTGTCATTCTTTTAAAGGCCAACTGGCGCCAAACAGCGCTAACGCGTCACGTGTGCGCCCGCGACGCACGTGCCCGCGCTCGCTGCGCACGCGCGCGCGCCTGAGGAGTACGACGGCGCGTACCCTCGTTTCGACGCCCGGACGAATCAGCGGCGCGTGTGCGCATGCGCGCGCGCCGATTCGACCGTACGTCGCAAGTGGAGCCCTGACAGGCTGACTCTGTGAGCAGATTCTCCAATGTAGGGCTTACCTCATGAGCCTGTGTGCCAGAATCCAGGCGCATCTGTGACTTGACTGGGCTGTTGCTGATGGATGAGGGTTGGGATGAAGATGGGGAGTTTGAGGGATCAAGCTGCATGGATATTTCCAGACCATCTGCATCAGGGAGGTCAATGTATGAATCAGCTTTGTGCTGTGAGAGGCCGCGGGCGCCATCTTGGATTCTTCCTCCTGGCGGCTGAAAGAAGAATGCTGTCAGTTCTGTTGGGCTGGTAACCCTGTGTGTAGGGGTCTTTGGATGGCATAATTTCTGTTCTGGGAAGCGGTGATGCTGCTCGGTACTCCGTTCTGCGTTGGAGCTGTGTAATCAGGCGTCCATACTGCTCGTGGTTAGCCACGTCCCCCATTATGCGCTATTTTAAAGGGTGCTTTGACTGAAAAAAGGTTGAGAAACACTGGTATAAAAAACACAAATAATATTGTTTACACAGTTGTTTTGAGTTATTGTGTGTCTTTATCTTATACAACTCATATAAACATTTGCACCTAACAACTGTTTGTCCTTAGTATAAATATCAACCTTCACACAAGCTCTTGATTGCAGTGCTCCAGCACTCAGCACTGTTAATCCTTTACATCCCATATAGCAGAGCCAATATAAGATCCTTCATATCATTTATCTTTGTTTGAATTTAATTTAGTCACAGTAGAAGGTTCCAGTAATATTTAATTATGCATCTGACTAATTCCTTTTTCAGTAGGAATTATTTTGGCTATATATACCTTTTATCATTTTATAATCCATGCTCATTCAAACTCTGTATGGATATATAATTCACTTACCAACTGTACATCCCATACAGTGGATACAGTATGACATCCCTCATTATTTATTTTTGTTTGAATTTAATATAGTCACACTGGAAGTTTCCAGTGATATTTAATTATCCATCTGATTAATTTCTTTTGCAGTAAAAATCATAGTGGTTATATATACTTCTTATTATTTTTCAATTCAATTGCTGATACACACCTGTCTGCTTATTCAAACGCTGTATAGACATATTTTTCACTTACCAATTACATATTTTTCAAAAGTTTATAAACTCATTGCTGGCATATATGTATTTATTTACCCAGATGAGTAGATTTGTTCATTTTTTCCAATGCCATATTGATTTATTTGGCCACATATTAACCCTGGCTTCTACTAACAACAGCAGAGAGTTCTTCTAATTATAAAACCACTCTTGGTTTGTCACAGTTCTTCCTCATTTATTAAGCAATAACTCCCTCTGCTGGTTAATTAGAGTCCTTTCTTTTATTTTTTAATTTGTTTTTCAAGATATTAATGTCACAGGACCCACCATGTCACAGTCTCCTGCCTTGCCACTAGAGCAAAGCAAGCTCCATAAAGACATGGATGAGAGAGTTTGGGGTGGAGGAACTTGACTGGCCTGCACAGAGTCCTGACCTCAATCCAAATGAACAACTTTGGGATGAATTAGAGCGCAGTCTGCAAGCCAGGCCTTCTCATACACATCGGTCAAACATTCCCATAGACACATTCCTAAAACTTGTGGACAGCCTTCCCAGAAGAGTTGAAGCTGTTATAGCTGCAAAGGGTGGGCCAATTCAATATTGAACCCTGCGGACTAAGGCTGGGTTCACACTATTGCGAATTGGATGCGGGTTGAAAACTTTCTCAACATCAATACACTAAACCTCAGATTCACTGGAGAAGCACAATTGAATAAGATCAACTACTTGGACATCGCTTTAAATGTATCCTTGCAACAACATTGAGTAACAGTCACCGTAATTAGGAAACACACATCTAAGAATTCCATGCTCCATGCATCAGGCTGTCATCTACAACATGTCATACATGCTATACTAAAAGGTCATATCATTTGCTTAAAGCTAAAACTGTTTCACATGCATGAAATTCTAAACTGAAGCTAAAATCACAGAACAAATGTTCCAAAAATGTAATTATAATAAATACATCTCATATCAGTCGAACAGGCACATCATACTGTCAGTACCTAGCTCTCCGGATGGGCATGCCAGGAGGCAAGATAACTCATCTGGACGGACTTCTGTGCACAGACTAAAACATGTTCCCTTTCGCGCTCGTAAGAATTGGGCACTGGCTAATGCGCATGTGCAAAATCGCACATGCCAGCACTTGCGTGCACCTGTGACAGATGCTGGTGCCAAATGGGCTATCCTGCTCAGCATGGACATATGCCCTACTGTTAGCGAGACCTACAGTACAGGCACTCGTCATACATGTATACCAACAGTGAAGATGCATAAATAAGCAGCATTAAAACATTCAAAGTTGGAAACCTTGCATCAACGCATTTTTTCTTAATAAAAAGATATACTCTAAAAAAAATACTTAAATTATTAGTAGCTGTAAATAAACTCTAATAAAGATGTTCACTTATAATATACTGGAAGGTGACCAATAGACACATACAGCACACACTTAGCTATATGGTACTGTACATGTAAAATAAATACAATAGAACAGAAGCTATATTCAGTAGGGATGGGCAAACACCCCCGGTTCAATTCGCACTAGAACACCTCAAACAGGCAAAAAGTTCTAGCGAACATGCAAACCCTATTGAAGTCTATGGGACACGCACATGTAAAATCAAAGGTCCGCATTTTAAAGGCTTATATGCAAGTTATTGCCATAAAAAGTGTATGGGGACCTATATTAATGCAATTTTTTTTTTTTAAAACAATCGTTTTTAAAGGAGCAGTGATTTTGATGATGCTTAACCACTTAAGGACCGCCTCACGCCGATATACGTTGGTAGAATGGCACGGCTGGGCACAAGCACGTACCTGTACGTCCTCTTTTAAGTGCCCAGCCATGGGTCGTGCCCGCATTGCCACCTGGTCCTGAGCTCCGTGACCGCGGGACCAGCGGACCCGATCGCCGCTGGTGTCCCGTGATCGGGTCACAGATCTGAAGAACGAGGAGAGGTCTGTGCAAACAAACCTCTCCCCGTGCTTCCTACTGAGCCTGTCACTGATCGTCTGTTCCCTGTTATAGGGAAAGACGATCAGTGACGTCAGACGCCAAGCCACGCCCCCCTACAGTTAAAAAAACACATGTCACACTTAGCCCCTCCCCGCCCCCTAGTGGTTAACTCCTTCACTGCCAGTTTCATTTACACAGGAATCAGTGCATTTAAATAGCACTGATTGCTGTATAAATGACAATGGTCCCAAAAATGTGTCAATAATCTGATGTGTCTGCCATAATGTCGCAGTCACAATAAAAACCGCTGATCGCCGCCATTACTAGTACTAGTAATCCCCTATTTTGTAAATGCTATAACTTTTGCACAAACCAATCACTAATCGCTAATTGCGATTTTTTTTTACCAAAAATATGTAGAAGAATACGTATCAGCCTAAACTGAGGAAAAAATAATTTTCTTTATATATTTTTGGGGATATTTATTATAGCAAAAAGTAAAAAAATATTGCATTTTTTTCAAAATTGTCGCTCTATTTTTGCTTATATCGCAAAAAATAAAAAACCGCAGAGGTGATCAAATACCACCAAAAGAAAGCTCTATTTGTGGGAAAAAAAGGACGCCAATTTTGTTTTGGAGCCATGTCGCACGACCGCGCGATTGTCAGTTAAAGCGACGCAGTGCCGAATCACAAAAAGGGGCCTGGTCCTTTGGCTGCAAATTGGTCCGGGGCTTAAGTGGTTAAAGTGAAACAATAAAAATGAAATATTCCTTTAAATATCATGTATTGGAATCTTTAACAAGGGGGCCCCTCGATCCCACCCTATGTGAATGGGTATCAGGTACATCGTACCCCTACCCATTCGTCAAAAAAGTAAAAACCACAAGAGACCGTTTTTGACAAATCCTTTATTCAAAAAAAAAGTATCCTGCAATGTAAATCCACCATCAATCACATCGCCAGACGGACCTGAAAAATAGAAAAAACAAAAAAGCTCTGCCTCGATGGGAGGCCTCCCAGGGACTGCTGTCTCTTTGCTTTGACAGCTGTTATATAGGCAAGGGCGGGGCCACCGGGTGATGTAACTGAGTGACCCCGCCCACTTCTAACGTCACCATTATTTCTTAATTCTGTCATATGGTTCCCCTTAACCATTTTAAGACAATTTATTATATACTCCGCACTGCACTATATACTCTGCACTGAGTTATTTACAATACACTGACTGCACTATATACTCTGCACTGCACTATAGACACTACACTGACTGCATTATATACACTACACTGACTGCACTATATATTCTGCACTGCATTATAGACACTACACTGACTGGATTATATACACTACACTGACTGTACTATATACTCTGCACTGCATTATAGACACTACACTGACTGCACTATATACTCTGCACTGCTTTATATACACTACACTGACTGTACTATATACTCTACACTGCGTTATATCTCACTGTAGGATAAAACCGCCTTTTGTTTATTTTGAATGCTATGTACTGCCAGAACCACCCATAGGGGGTACAGTCAGGACTTCTGTACTGGGCCCCATCGGGGCAGCAGGGGGGCCCAGGCCAGGCAAGGAATGCCTGTAGCAGATCACTGCAAAACTGCTCCCCACATAGACACAGATACAGTAACGCACAGTAAGGTATATTCAACTCCAAAATGATGGCATGTGATTAACAGCTGTCATGCTGCTGACTGCAGGCTTCCCAGCTCAGCCTAATTTTACTGAAAAGGCATGACATCCCTTGCAATCCAATAAAATATCCTAACTCCTGCATCACTTACCTCTGACCCCTGCATTTTGTGCATCACTTACATACAGTGCCTTGCGAAAGTATTCGGCCCCCTTGAACTTTTCAACCTTTTGCCACATTTCAGGCTTCAAACATAAAGATATAAAATTTTAATTTTTTGTGAAGAATCACCAACAAGTGGGACACAATTGTGAAGTGGAACGAAATCTATTGGATTTTTGAAACTTTTTTAACTAATAAAAAAAATGAAAAGTGGGGCGTGCAAAATTATTCGGCCCCCTTGCGTTAATACTTTGTAGAGCCACCTTTTGCTGCGATTACAGCTGCAAGTCGCTTGGGGTATGTCTCTATCAGTTTTGCACATCGAGAGACTGAAATTCTTGCCCATTCTTCCTTGCAAAACAGCTCGAGCTCAGTGAGGTTGGATGGAGAGCGTTTGTGAACAGCAGTTTTCAGCTCTTTCCACAGATTCTCGATTGGATTCAGGTCTGGACTTTGACTTGGCCATTCTAACACCTGGATACGTTTATTTGTGAACCATTCCTTTGTAGATTTTGCTGTATGTTTGGGATCATTGTCTTGTTGGAAGATAAATCTCCGTCCCAGTCTCAGGTCTTTTGCAGACTCCAACAGGTTTTCATCCAGAATGGTCCTGTATTTGGCTGCATCCATCTTCCCCTCAATTTTAACCATCTTCCCTGTCCCTGCTGAAGAAAAGCAGGCCCAAACCATGATGCTGCCACCACCACGTTTGACAGTGGGGATGGTGTGTTGAGGATGATGAGCTGTGTTGCTTTTACGCCAAACATATCGTTTTGCATTGTGGCCAAAAAGTTTGATTTTGGTTTCATCGGACCAGAGCACCTTCTTCCACATGCTTGGTGTGTCTCCCAGGTGGCTTGTGGCAAACTTTAGACGAGACTTTTTATGGATATCTTTGAGAAATGGCTTTCTTCTTGCCACTCTTCCATAAAGGCCAGATTTGTGCAGTGTACGACTGATTGTTGTCCTATGGACAGACTCTCCCACCTCAGCTGTAGTTCTCTGCAGTTCATCCAGAGTGATCATGGGCCTCTTGGCTGCATCTCTGGTCAGTCTTCTCCTTGTCTGAGCTGAAAGTTTAGAGGGACAGCCAGGTCTTGGTAGATTTGCAGTGGTCTGATACTCCTTCCATTTCAAAATGATCGCTTGCACAGTGCTCCTTGGGATGTTTAAAGCTTGGGAAATCTTTTTGTATCCAAATCCGGCTTTAAACTTCTCCACAACAGTATTACGGACCTGCCTGGTGTGTTCCTTGGTCTTCATGATGCTCTCTGCGCTTTCAACAGAACCCTGAGACTATCACAGAGCAGGTGCATTTATACAGAGACTTGATTACACACAGGTGGATTCTATTTATCACCATCAGTCATTTAGGACAACATTGGATCATTCAGAGATCCTCGCTGAACTTCTGGAGTGAGTTTGCTGCACTGAAAGTAAAGGGGCCGAATAATTTTGCACGCACCACTTTTCAGTTTTTTATTTGCTAAAAAAATTTAAAATATCCAATAGATTTCGTTCCACTTCACAATTGTGTCCCACTTGTTGGTGATTCTTCACAAAAAATTAATTTTATATTTTATAAATCTTTATGTTTGAAGCCTGAAATGTGGCAAAAGGTTGTAAAAGTTCAAGGGGGCCGAATACATTTTTTCGCAAGGCACTGTACATTGCTTGATAGTGATTTTAGATATTGATTTTTAGGGATCGAGTTGTGGTGGAGTAAGTACTGTGCTGGATCAAGCCTAAGGTTTTCTGAGGTGATTGAGATAGTAGTTTTGTGTACCATTTTCCAGAAAGTCTGGATCAATGGGCGGAACCACCATATATGTATCATCGAGCCTTCCTCATGTTTGCATCTCCAGCATTTATTGGATATTTGAGGCGAAAATTTGTGAGGCAACGTGGGAGTTCTGTACCATCTTGTAATGATTTTGAAGCCACACTCTTGGGTGGCCACATTAAGAGAACCTTTCTGAGCATGCATATAAATTGTCTCCCAATCTTTTTGTGATAAGTTTATATCAAGATCCTGTTCCCATGCTTGACATGCAGTATTGGAGAAGTCTGATTCATCCTCAAATAGTGTTATAGGGGGGAAATTATATGTCTTTGTGGGGTTTTCTTTGAACATAAATCTTCGAGGGTCATAGGAGACCTTGACCAATATTGTGCAGTTTCTCTTCTGGTCAAGAAATGTTTGATTTGTATGTAGTTCCATTGTGTGATTGTATTTGGGCTGATTTCTTTGTTTATTTCATCTCTAGATAGAAGTGTTCCTTTTTTGAAGAAATGTTTAGTCAATATATCTTTATGGGGCCAGGTAGTTGTAAGGAAATTTTGTTCTGTTCCTGGGGGGAAGTCTTAGTGGGGTGAGTGGGTCAAGTCATGGTGAGGGGTTGTTTGCTTTAAAGGTATTTCAAGACATCTCTAGAGTGGGACCAATGAGAGGGTGTGATTTGGCAGCTAATGGGTGGTGTTTTGGGTGTATCCATGGAAGGGATCTAGCAAGACGTGAGAGTTGTATGTGTTTTAAGGAAACCCAGTCTTTAACTGTATGATGGATATTCCAGTCCACTATTCTTGCTAATAGGGCAGCCTGGTGATATTTGCGTAGATCTGGGAGTGCAATTCCTCCTTTATTTTTAGGTAGATTTGGTCTTGTAAATTTGGGGGGGGGGGGGGGGTTGCTTCTCTAAATGAAAGATGAGCATGCTTGACGAAAAGAGGAAAAGAAAGATAAAGGTATTCTAATGGGGATTGTTTGCATAACATAGAGAAAACGGGGCAGGATTGTCATATTGATTAACGAGGCTCTACCAAACCACAAAACGTTTAATGAGTTCCATCTCTTTAGATTGTCCTTTGATTCTTTGAGGATTGGTGTGAAATTGAGCTTAAAGAGATCATTCAAATTAGTAGGGATTCCTATTCCTAGGTATGTTATGGAGTGGTTGGCTCATGAGAAGGGGAAGTTTTTTTTGCAAAGTTCAATTGAACATGGGGGTAGTGTGATGTTGAGATTGGATTTTGAATGGTTAATTTTTAAGTTTGATATTAATTGGAATTGTTCTAGGTCTTGAATAAGGTTGGGTATGGATATATGAGGTTCTGAAAGAAAGAGAAGCATGTCATCCGCAAAAGCTGCGACTTTATATGTTTGGTGATGGATCTGTATTACCTTGATATCTGGATTAGATTTGATTCTGTTTAATAGCAGTTCCAGTTTAAGGACAAACAAGAGAGGGGATAGGGGGCAACCCTGTCTTGTACCCTTGCGCAAATTCAAGGCGTTCGACAGGTGGCCATTGACACAGACTTTTGCTGTTGGGTTAGAGTATAGAGCTTTGATATATGCTCTCATTAGAGGTAGAATACCAATGCAGTTTAAGACAGCATCAATATAATCCCAGGCCACTCTGTCGAACGCCTTCTCAGTGTCAAGGGAGAGAAAAATGGATATAAGGGAAGTTAATAGAGGGAGGTGTTTATTTGCTAGTATTTTGGCATATATATTTACATCAACATTGATCAGGGAAATTGGCCTATAATTTGAAACCTGATCTTTACCTTCTTTTGGAATTACAGATATATGAGCTTCTAGTAGTTGTTTTGGTGAATGTTGTTTGGATTGGAGGGAGTGAAAGGATTTCAGGAATCTTGGCTTTAGTATATTGGTGAATGTCTAATAGTATTGGAGGGCTAATCCGTCTGGACCTGGGGCTTTACCAATTTTCATGTCCTTGATTGCTTTATCAAATTCTGGGCCCGAGATAGGGGCTTCGAGTTCTTGGGCCGTGTTTGGGGCAGGCTATATTTCTGTAAGAATTCTTGTATGAGTTTTGATCTTTTTTCTGTGTTGTGAGGACATTTAGGGTTGGATGGAATGTTATAAAGTGTCTGATAATAAAGTTCAAACTGTTTTGCTATCTCCTCATTAGATGAATGTAATGTGCCTTGTTTATCTCTTATTTGGTGTATTGTGGAGGCGACTTTTTTATTCTAAGATGCTTTCGCTAACATTTTCCCACTTGTATTACCTTATTCATAATATATCTTATGTTGTAGAATGTACTGTCTTTTCGTTTTCATGCTTAGTTCTTCTGATAGTGTTGCTCTAGCCTTTAGTTTTCCTAGTCATTTTCATGTTAGTTCTTTTACTGTCGCAGCCGAAACAGTACGCTTGTGCGTTGTTTCCAGTCTATGGATTTGATCAATCAAAGATTTTATCCTTGATTGATGTTCCTTCTTTTGTTTAGCTAATTTAGCAATGAATTCTCCTCTAATGACACATTTGTGTGCCTCCCACTGTTTAAGTAGTGAAGTTTCATCATTTTCATTTTGTGTGAAATAGTCCTTTAGTGTGTCATTAAAATGTTGAACATTTATGGGGTCTTTCAGGATGGATGTGTTGAGTCTCCATGATTTAGTTTTAGTATTTTTTTTCTGGGAAAGTTAGTGTCATAGAAATTGGGTGCTGGTAAGATAAGGTCATGGTTTCAATTGTTGAATTTTTTCAGTACATTGAGGTCAGGTTGGGATAAGAAAAAGTAGTCGATTCTAGAATATTTTTGATGGACTGAAGAGAAGTAAGTAAAGTCTTTAGTTTGAGGATTTAGAGTTCTCCAGGGGTCATGTAGCATTAGGTCTTGTAGTTGTATTTTAATTTGTTTCAGTGCGCTATAAGGAAGGTTCGATGAACCGTTTGATGTTTCTATGAGTGGGTTTAAGGGAATATTAAAATACCCTCCCAGGATGAGGATAGCTGAAGGGAAAGTGGTTAATAAATCTTTTATTTTACGGAAAAATGCTACTTGTTTGTTTGGGGCGTATATGTTTGCTATGGTTATGGGATGAAATCCCATCTTTCCTTTGAGGAATAAGTATCTCCCTTCAGGATCCAGCATAGAATCTAGTAGTTGGAATGGGGTCTGCTTAGATATTAGTATTGAAACTCTTTTTTGTTTTCCCTTCAGGATTGGTTGCGTGGAATGCTAGTGGAAATCGTTTATCCTGAAGTTTTGGAACCTTGTCAACTTTAAAGTGTGTTTCATGAATGCAAATGATGTTAGCTGTTTGTTTATGAAATTCATTAAGAAATTTGGTTCTTTTTTCAGGAATGTTGAGGCCTTTTGCGTTTATTGAAAACATTTTTTGTTAATGGAGTGGATTGATGTTTGTGGAAGGAGATGTTGGTCATTGGTTATTACAAAGCTGGGTGTTAATTGTTAAACTTTTATAGCAATAAATTCTAAGGTGTGTGCCTAATGCGTTTGCTATTTAGAAACTTGATGTAGTTTGTTTGTTCAATTTCAGTGTTGGTCTGGATAGTGTGTGTAGGTTTGGAGGGTGAATGAAGAAGATAAAAAAAAAAAGAGGGTAAGAGTGGGGAGAGGGAGTGTGGGGGTAGAGGTATCCCGGAGGTAGGTTTAGACCTACTAGTCTACCCTAATAAAAAGGTCCGGTAACTTCAAAGGGTAAGAAAAATTCCACCCTTTGTGTGGGTTTGAGGTCTAAGTGAGTCCAGACGGAGTCTTATTGTACTTATATCTATCCCTTCCTTTCTCTGTTTCTTCTAAAAAAAAAAAAAAAGACAAAGAAAGAGAAAGGTTGTTTCTCTTTTCCCTTCCTCCTTCTTGATATGTATTTACTAGCACAGCTTACTGTATTTTCAAATGATTCAGGATTCAGGTAGATAAAATTAGTTTAGGGAGAGGTAACATATTAGATATCTTAGATATTTTTAAATATATGTTGTAAGGTAGAAAGATATGGGATTCTATACGCTGCATGCAGTGCATTAAGCTAAATACCTGTTCTCTAGACAATGTAGATTAGACATGTGCATTTGTTTTCGTCTGAATGCATTTTCGTCCGAATTTAAGGTATTTTCATTATCGTTTTAAAAAAAGATAACGAAAGTGCAGAATCCGAAAAACAAAAAATCCAACATAAACAAATGCTTTGCTTTCGTTGTCCTTGTGACAACAGTTCGATATAGATAGGAGATTCGACACTGACAATAACAATCTGTGTCCATTGAACCTGTGGTCGAATGTGCCTAGCCTTAACTGTATTAGACCAAGATTATTCAACATAGAGAGAAAAGATTTGGCGTAGAGAGGAAAGATTCGACGTAGAAAGGAAAGATTCGACATAGAGAGGAAAGATTGCTGCTGGAATTGGGTGGAATTGCAGCTAAACTGTACAGAGTCATACAGTTTAGCTGCTCCGACTAATCTTCTTTGAACATTCGACAGACACCATAAGCCTTCAATGACAGATTCAACCTTAATTAATTTGGATTTTCGGACGAATGCAATTTTTCTTTTCAAATATTTTATTGGTAACAAACAAAAACATTACATAAATAGCAACAGTTCAGCTTTTTAGAATAAGTGCTTACATAGTACTCAGTAATGTGCGTAAGGATGACGCAATAGTACAATACAAGGTGCTCAGGCCGGGAGAGCATAAGTGCACATATGAAATTAGGCAATTACAGAGATGTAAACAGAATTGGGCCAGAGCCCCTATTAACAAGGTGGATAAACTGAAGGTAACACATTATATGGGTGGAGAAAGGTTATCCGCCGAACTAGTCATAAGGAGGCAGAGCGTTACCCTAGATTTGGGGGGGGGGGGAGGGAAGGGGTCCAGGAGGGGAAGTCGGAGCAGTAGTGTTAGACAGGGCGAGAAAGGAAAAGGGAGGGCAGCAAAGGAGAGGTGGGTCGGACGGCACACACAGGACCGGAAAGTAAGTTTTGAGGATGAGTTTTTTATAGAAGGAGTTATGGCTCAAGGAGGTTGTTATCAAAGTCTTGGGGTAGGAAATGGTTGGTCCAGGGGTGCCAAATTTTTAGGTGTTTGGGGATCTTATCTAGAATGGTGGCCTCAATTTTGCTGTGAATCATTGCTTGGGTGACCCTGTTTTTAGTTTCAGCTATATGAAGGGTAGGGGTCTTCCAGGCTTTTGCAATGGTTTGCTTGGCAGCTGTGGTAAGGTGCAGAATGAGCCGAGTTTGTGCTTTAGTAAGGTGGTTTGGGAGGAGGTTTAAAAGAGCCAGGGAGGGGTCTGGGGGGAAATCATCTTGGGTTAATGTAGAGATCATCTGGAATATTATTGCCCAGAAGCTGCGCACTATAGGACATGTCCACCATATGTGGAGGTGTGTGCCTCGCTCACCGCAGTTTCTGAAGCAGGTAGGAGAATATGATGGGAGGAACTTGGCAATCCTGGTCGGGACCAGGTACCATCTCATCAGTACTTTGTAGCTGGCTTCGAGTGCGAGGATGTTTTGGGACGAAATTTTGGTGTTGGCCCAGACAGTGGACCATTCATCTGCATCCAGGTCTTTGGTAAGGTCTTTGGACCATTGTTGGGCATAGGGAGGAAGAGCACCTGGGGCAGAAGTGAGATAGGAGTAGAAATCTGATATGATACCTGGGGCGTGTGGGTCTGAGTCGCATACCTTTTCAAATATGGATAGGGGGCCTAGTGCGAAGCTAGACCCTAAGTGTGTTTGTAGGAAGTGACTCACCTGAAGGTAACGGAAACATTCCCTATTGGGAAGTTGCGTCGAAGATTGTAGGGTTACAAACGTTTTTATAGAGTTCCCTACAACTAAGTCACATATACGACTCAGACCGAGTTGCCTCCAGGTTTGAAAGGAGGTTGGTTCAGAAGAGGCTGGAATAAATTGGGGATGATCTAGGAAGGAGAGAAGAGGAGTATGGGGAGATGTTAGTGCATAGGAGGTTCGTAGTCTATCCCAGAGTCTCAAAGAGTGAAGGGTCACAGGATTAGAAATGGGCCCTCGTAGGGGGGCTGGCAACCATAGGACATTGGAGATAAGGGTGGGGTAGAGGTCAATTGCTTCCAGACTCACCCAGATAGGGATCTCCTGTTTGGCGAGGTATAGCGTTATTTGTGCTAGTTGGGCCGCGTGGTAGTATTTTAGAAAATTCGGTACCCCCAAACCACCAGAGTTTTTGTTGCGGAGTAAGATCTTTCTGGAGACCCTAGGTTTTGTAGAGCCCCATATGTACTTGAACACTCGGTTTTGGATAATTCTGTGGAAGTAGGGGGGTACTAGAATTGGCAATACCCTGTAGAGATATAGTAGTTTAGGGAGTAGCGACATTTTAACCGCAGCTATGCGGCCCAACCAGGAGATACAAAGGGGTCGCCAGGCATTGAGAAGAGAGGTGAGGTGGGCCAGCATGGGAAGGTAATTTTTCTGGAATAGATCTGACGGGTTAGCAGTGAGCTTTATTCCTAGGTAGGGTAAGGATGTAGAGGACCATTGAAAAGGGAAATTGTTTTGGAGTTGGGTGAGAGTGGATGTGGGCAGGGATACATTCAGCGCCTTAGACTTTGACTGGTTAACCTCCAAGCCTGAGATCCGAGCAAATTTGTCCAGAAGTAGTAGGAGATTTGGCAATGTAGTGTGGGGTGAGGTAATGAATAGGAGAGCGTCATCAGCAAATAAGCATAATTTGTGGGTGATTGAGGCAATCTCCAGGCCTTGAATGTTGGGGTTTGTTCTAATTAGTTCGGCTAGGGGTTCAATTGCCAGGGCAAAAATTAAGGGGGAGAGGGGGCAACCCTGTCTTGTTCCTCTCTGGATTGGGAAACTTTCTGAGCGAAATCCTGAGTATTTTACAAATGCTTGGGGATTGGTATAAAGGGCTCTGATCCACTGGAGAAAGTGGGGGCCAAAGCCCCAGCGTTTCAGGATGAAATCTAGATAGGACCAGGAGACAGTGTCGAAGGCTTTTCTAATATCAAGCGATAGGAGATGCATGGGTATATTACGTGATTTCGCTAGGTGTTGTAGAAGAACGACCCGCCTAATGTTGTCGCTGGTAGGGATGAGCCGAACACCCCCGGGTTCGGTTCGAACCAGAACCTTCGAACGGACCGAAAGTTCGCGCGAATTTTCGAACCCTATACGTTATAATGGACGCGAACGTTCGAAATCAAAAGTGCTAATTACAACGGCCAATATGCATGTTAATGTCATAAAACAGGTTTGGGGACCCGGGTCCTGCCCCAGGGGACATATATCAATGCAAAAAGAACTTTTAAAAACTAACGTTTTTTCGGGAGCAGTCATTTTAATGATGCATAAAGTGAAAAAAAAAAAGTGACATTTTCCTTTAAATATGGTACCTGGGGGGTGTCCAAAGTATGCCTGTGAAGTGGCATGTGTTTCCCGTGTTTAGAACTGTCCTTGCACAAAATGACATTTGTAAAGGAAAAAAAGAAGCCATTTAAAACCACTTGCGGCTTTAGGTTTGATCTTAAGTAGAATCTGAACAGGTACATTATGAAGTGTAGCTCCATCCCAAAAAAATCTATTTTTAAGCTTTTTGGAGAACATAGGGAGGGGTTATCACCCCTGTAACATTTGCTGTCTTTGCACATCTGTTCAGAACATGTCACCTCACTTTCCGTCCCAATGATAAATGTTTTTGGAAAAGTGGGGTTTTAATTGAAACAAGGATTGGTGATAAAGTATCAGTAGAGAGGAGATACCTTTTTCCCAAATTAAATCTAACAGGATAGAATTTCCCTTCCTAGGGGTAGATTTCCTCTCACTTCCTGTTTTCTCTTTCCATTTGCAAGTAGGAGTCGTTTGTAAGTTGGATGTTTGAAAGTAGGGGCCTGGCGTATATACTCTGCAGAAATTTGCCCTATTAGATGTTGGTGTAGCCACAAGACTGGTGGGCACAGGAATGGGCCCTGCTGTGAGTTAATAGATCAAGATTTGTAATTGCATGCACCTGTTGAACAGGGCAGAAAAATTGGGGGTGGGGGTGGGGGGGTGGGGGGGGTGGTGGTGGACGGTTTTGCCACAAGACTGTAAGCTCTCACAGTTACTCTTGGTGGGCGCAGGAATGGGCCCTGCTGTGAGTTATTAGATCAAGATTTGTAATTGCAAGCACCTGATGAACAGGGCAGAAAAATTGGGCCTTTGGCGGTGGTGGTGGACGGTGTTGCCACAAGACTGTAGGCCCTCATAGTTACTCTTGGTGGGCGCAGGAATGGGCCCTGCTGTGAACTATTAGATCAAGATTTGTAATTACCCGCCCCTGTTAAACAGGGGCTGAAAAATTGTGCCTTAGGCACTGGTGCTGGTGCCACAACACTGCAACCCTCACAGAGACTGTACTTGGAGCACAGCAGTCACACGTGTTGCGAAGCATTTTTTTAAAAAATTGTAAGTACACGCCCCTGTTAAACAGGGGCTGAAAAATTGTGCCTTAGGCACTGGTGCTGGTGCCACAACACTGCAACACGGCCCTCACAGAGACTGTACTTGGAGCACAGCAGTCACACGTGTTGCGAAGCATTTTTTTTAAAAAATTGTAAGTACACGCCCCTGTTAAACAGGGGCTGAAAAATTGTGCCTTAGGCACTGGTGCTGGTGCCACAACACTGCAACACGGCCCTCACAGAGACTGTACTTGGAGCACAGCAGTCACACGTGTTGCGAAGCATTTTTTTAAAAAATTGTAAGTACACGCCCCTGTTAAACAGGGGCTGAAAAATTGTGCCTTAGGCACTGGTGCTGTGGCATGGATCATTGAGGAGGAGGAAGAGGATAGTCAGTGAACATAAGAGGACAGTCACTCAGCATCAGCATAGGCAGTCTTGAAGGGATGTGACATTAAAAATTATTCGGTTATATCCGCCTCAGGTGCCTGGTAGCTGGTGGTGATCCAAGACTGATTCATTTTGATGAATGTCAGTCGATCAACCGAGGCGGTGGACAGGCGCACCCTATGATCAGTCACAAATCCTCCAGCAGCACTGAATGTGCGTTCGGAAAGAACGCTGGAGGCAGGACAGGCCAGTAGCTCAATTGCATACTGTGCAAGCTCTGGCCAGTGATCCATCCTCAGGACCCAGTAAGCCAGAGGATTTTCGGTGGGAAAGGTGTCCAAGTCTGACCTTGCCCCAAGGTATTCCTGCACCATGTATATCAGACGCTGGCGATGGTTGCTGGAACCGATCATACCTTGGGGCTGCGGACTAAAAAATTGTCTGAACGCATCGGTCAGACGTCCACCTTCCCCACCGCTCCTTCTGCCACTGACCGAAGCCTCAGCAACTCGTCGCCCAGGACCAGGAGTTTGTAGCCTCCCAGTTTCTGGGAACGCGTTGCACAGACCTTTCTGCAAGGCCTCCCTGAGATGTCTCATCCTCTGCTCCCTCTGCGACGGCAAGATAAGGTCCGCAACCTTACCCTTGTACCGCGGATCAAGGAGAGTGGCCAGCCAGTAATGGTCCCTCTCCTTGATCCGAAGAACACGAGGATCCTTCCGCAGGCTTTGCAGGATCAGGGAGGCCATGCAGCGTAGGTTAGCTGAGGCATTCGGTCCGGAGTCTTCTGGGTCACTGAGGATGACATGATCGCCAGCCACCTCCTCCCAGCCACGTACAAGTCCACTGGCTTGTTGGGACTGTACATCATCCCTAAAAGACTGCTGCTGCTGATGCTGAGTGCCAGGCTCCACCTCCATGCTCACACAATCCTCCTCCTCCTCCTCCTCCTCCTCCTCCTCATCCTCTTCCTGTGTGATGGGTGGGACAGAAGGAACACTGTCCGGATAAAGGGGGCCTTGAGAGGCAAGGAAGTCCTCCTCTTCCTGCCTCTGTTCTGCCTCAAGTGCCCTGTCCATTATCCCACGCAGCGTATGCTCCAACAGGTGGACAAGAGGGACAGTGTCACTGATGCATGCACTGTCACTGCTCACCATCCTCGTGGCCTCCTCAAATGGTGAGAGGACAGTGCATGCATCCCTGATCATGCTCCACTGACGTGGGGAAAAAAACCCAAGCTCCCCTGACCCTGTCCTGGTGCCGTAGTCGCAAAGGTACTCATTGATGGCCCTCTGCTGCGTGTGCAGTCGCTGCAGCATGGCCAACGTTGAGTTCCACCTGGTGGGCATGTCAGATATTAGGCGGTTCTTGGGCAGGTTCAGCTCCTTTTGCAGCTCAGTCAGCCGAGCACTGGCATTATAAGATCGGCGGAAATGCACACAGACTTTCCTGGCCTGCCTCAGGACATCCTGTAAGCCTGGGAACCTGCCCAAGAACCGCTGCACCACCAGGTTGAGGACGTGAGCCATGCAGGGCACATGGGTGAGCTGCCCCTGTCGCAGGGCGGAGAGGAGGTTGGTGCCATTGTCAGAAACGACCATTCCTGGCTTAAGCTGACGTGGCGTCAACCACCTCTCGGCCTGCCCCTGCAGAGCTGCCAGAACCTCTGGCCCAGTGTGGCTCCTGTCCCCCAAACACACCAGCGCAAGCACGGCATGGCATCTTTTTGCCTGCGTACTTGCGTAGCCCCTTGTACGCCTACGGAGCACCGCTGGTTCCAAGGACAGAGCACTGGAGGAAGAAGAAGAGGAGGGGGTGGAGGAGAGAGGTGTGTCACAACCAGTAGCAGTAGTCGCGTTTTGGAGGCGTGGTGGCGGAACAACCTCCAACACTACTGCACCTTGTCCTGCATCCCTCCCAGCTGCCAATAGAGTGACCCAATGGGCCGTGAAAGAAAGGTACCGTCCCTGTCCATGCCTGCTGGACCATGAGTCAGCGGTAATATGCACCTTACCGCTGACCGCCCTGTCCAGCGAGGCATGGACATTGCCCTCCACATGCCGGTAGAGAGACGGAATCGCCTTCCGCGAGAAAAAGTGGCGTTTGGGAACCTGCCACTGAGGAACCGCACATTGAACAAACTCACGGAAGGGGGCCGAGTCTACCAACTGAAAAGGCAGCAGTTGAAGTGCTAGCAATTTAGCAAGGCTAGCATTCAACCGCTGGGCATGTGGATGGCTGGGAGTGTACTTCTTTCTACGGTCCAGCAGCTGGGGCAGGGAAATTTGCCTGCTGCATTCGGACGTCGGTGTACTGCAAGTACTTGGTTGTGACACACCGAATTCTACACCTTCAGTCCTCTCAGAGCAGCTTTCAGAGAGGACTGAAGGTGTAGTGGGGATGGAGATCCCAGCTGAGGAGGAGCAAGGAGAGGTCCGCTTAGTTCTTTGGTGTGGGTCTTTTATGTGTGCCTGCCAACGAGCTGCATGGCAGGTCGCCATATGTCTGGTCATGCTTGTCGTGCCCAAGCGGCTGATGTTTTGGCCACGCGAGATACGCTTGAGACAAATATTGCAAATAGCAGTGGTGCGATCTGCTGCACTCGTCTCAAAAAAGGCCCACACCAAAGAACTTTTCTGATAACGTGCAGAGGCAGCGCCCTGCACAGGCGGAGCTCTGCGGTGTTGTACAGTTGCTGTGCTGGCCTCTACCTGGCCTCCAGGGGGCATCCTGCCTCGTTGGACATGTGACGCCGCATCCTCCTCCTCCTCGTCCTCCTCCTCATCCTCTCTCCCTTGAGGCACCCACGTGGAGTCAGTGACCTCATCATCCCCTCCCTCTTCACCACTAGAGCAAACCTGGCAGTAAGCTGCAGCTGGTGGAACTGTACTGCCAGATTCCTCAAGCTGGGTATCGTCATCCGAGCCTTCGAATCGTTGGGCATCCTCCTGGAGCATGTACCCAACACTGTGCTCAAAGAGTTCGGGGGACTCCTCAGGAGGACATGGTGGGTCTAGGGAAGGGGTGGCTGATGATGCTCTGTCAGTACCCTGAGCCTGGGTGAGAGAGGATGAGGAGGATGAGGAGGGCTTGGTCATCCATTCTACCAAGCCTTCAGCATGATGCGGCTCCACATGTCCAGCTGCCGAAAACAAAGACGCGCGTGTCCCATGGCCACGTGCTGATGACGATGCACGACCACGTCCACGTCCACGGCCACGTCCACTAGAAACAGAGACTGTCTGCCCTGTGTTCTTGGCTCTGCACGCTCTGCCTCCCCTTGGCGGTCTTCCAGCCATTGTAGTCGGTAGTCCTGTGGGTGCTGCTGAGAAGAAAATATAGGAGCTCTGTGTGATGCCACTAACACACTAGAAGTCCTGTGGGTGCTGCTGAGAAGAAAATATAGGAGCTCTGTGTGATGCCACTAACACACTAGAAGTCCTATGGGTGCTTCTGCAAAGAAAATATAGGAGCTCTGTGTGATGCCACTAACACACTAGAAGTCCTGTGGGTGCTGCTGAGAAGAATATATAGGAGCTCTGTGTGATGCCACTAACACACTAGAAGTCCTATGGGTGCTTCTGCAAAGAAAATATAGGAGCTCTGTGTGATGCCACTAACACACTAGAAGTCCTGTGGGTGCTTCTGCAAAGAAAATATAGGAGCTCTGTGTGATGCCACTAACACACTAGAAGTCCTGTGGGTGCTGCTGAGAAGAAAATATAGGAGCTCTGTGTGATGCCACTAACACACTAGAAGTCCTATAGGTGCTTCTGCAAAGAAAATATAGGAGCTCTGTGTGATGCCACTAACACACTAGAAGTCCTGTGGGTGCTGCTGAGAAGAAAATATAGGAGCTCTGTGTGATGCCACTAACACACTAGAAGTCCTATGGGTGCTTCTGCAAAGAAAATATAGGAGCTCTGTGTGATGCCACTAACACACTAGAAGTCCTGTGGGTGCTGCTGAGAAGAATATATAGGAGCTCTGTGTGATGCCACTAACACACTAGAAGTCCTATGGGTGCTTCTGCAAAGAAAATAGAGGAGCTCTGTGTGATGCCACTAACACACTAGAAGTCCTGTGGGTGCTTCTGCAAAGAAAATAGAGGAGCTCTGTGTGATGCCACTAACACACTAGAAGTCCTGTGGGTGCTGCTGAGAAGAATATATAGGAGCTCTGTGTGATGCCACTAACACACTAGAAGTCCTATGGGTGCTTCTGCAAAGAAAATAGAGGAGCTCTGTGTGATGCCACTAACACACTAGAAGTCCTGTGGGTGCTGCTGAGAAGAATATATAGGAGCTCTGTGTGATGCCACTAACACACTAGAAGTCCTGTGGGTGCTTCTGCAAAGAAAATAGAGGAGCTCTGTGTGATGCCACTAACACACTAGAAGTCCTGTGGGTGCTTCTGCAAAGAAAATAGAGGAGCTCTGTGTGATGCCACTAACACACTAGAAGTCCTGTGGGTGCTGCTGAGAAGAATATATAGGAGCTCTGTGTGATGCCACTAACACACTAGAAGTCCTATGGGTGCTTCTGCAAAGAAAATATAGGAGCTCTGTGTGATGCCACTAACACACTAGAAGTCCTGTGGGTGCTTCTGCAAAGAAAATAGAGGAGCTCTGTGTGATGCCACTAACACACTAGAAGTCCTGTGGGTGCTGCTGAGAAGAATATATAGGAGCTCTGTGTGATGCCACTAACACACTAGAAGTCCTATGGGTGCTTCTGCAAAGAAAATAGAGGAGCTCTGTGTGATGCCACTAACACACTAGAAGTCCTGTGGGTGCTTCTGCAAAGAAAATAGAGGAGCTCTGTGTGATGCCACTAACACACTAGAAGTCCTGTGGGTGCTGCTGAGAAGAATATATAGGAGCTCTGTGTGATGCCACTAACACACTAGAAGTCCTGTGGGTGCTTATGCAAAGAAAATAGAGGAGCTCTGTGTGATGGGACTAACACACTTCAAGTCCTATAGGTGCTTCTGGGAAGAAAATATTGCTCTGTGTGTGTAATGGGACTAACACACTTCAAGTCCTATAGGTGCTTCTGGGAACAAAATATAGCTCTGTGTGTGTAATGGGACTAACACACTTCAAGTCCTATAGGTGCTTCTGGGAACAAAATATAGCTCTGTGTGTGTAATGGGACTAACACACTTCAAGTCCTATAGGTGCTTCTGGGAACAAAATATAGCTCTGTGTGTGTAATGGGACTAACACACTTCAAGTCCTATAGGTGCTTCTGGGAACAAAATATAGCTCTTTGTGTGTAATGGGACTAACACACTTCAAGTCCTATAGGTGCTTCTGGGAACAAAAATATAGCTCTGTGTGTGTAATGGGACTAACACACTTCAAGTCCTATAGGTGCTTCTGGGAACAAAGTATAGCTCTTTGTGTGTAATGGGACTAACACACTTCAAGTCCTATAGGTGCTTCTGGGAACAAAATATAGCTCTGTGTGTGTAATGGGACTAACACACTTCAAGTCCTATAGGTGCTTCTGGGAACAAAGTATAGCTCTTTGTGTGTAATGGGACTAACACACTTCAAGTCCTATAGGTGCTTCTGGGAACAAAATATAGCTCTGTGTGTGTAATGGGACTAACACACTTCAAGTCCTATAGGTGCTTCTGGGAACAAAATATAGCTCTTTGTGTGTAATGGGACTAACACACTTCAAGTCCTATAGGTGCTTCTGGGAACAAAATATAGCTCTGTGTGTGTAATGGGACTAACACACTTCAAGTCCTATAGGTGCTTCTGGGAACAAAGTATAGCTCTTTGTGTGTAATGGGACTAACACACTTCAAGTCCTATAGGTGCTTCTGGGAACAAAATATAGCTCTGTGTGTGTAATGGGACTAACACACTTCAAGTCCTATAGGTGCTTCTGGGAACAAAGTATAGCTCTTTGTGTGTAATGGGACTAACACACTTCAAGTCCTATAGGTGCTTCTGGGAACAAAATATAGCTCTGTGTGTGTAATGGGACTAACACACTTCAAGTCCTATAGGTGCTTCTGGGAACAAAGTATAGCTCTTTGTGTGTAATGGGACTAACACACTTCAAGTCCTATAGGTGCTTCTGGGAACAAAATATAGCTCTGTGTGTGTAATGGGACTAACACACTTCAAGTCCTATAGGTGCTTCTGGGAACAAAATATAGCTCTTTGTGTGTAATGGGACTAACACACTTCAAGTCCTATAGGTGCTTCTGGGAACAAAATATAGCTCTGTGTGTGTAATGGGACTAACACACTTCAAGTCCTATAGGTGCTTCTGGGAACAAAGTATAGCTCTTTGTGTGTAATGGGACTAACACACTTCAAGTCCTATAGGTGCTTCTGGGAACAAAATATAGCTCTGTGTGTGTAATGGGACTAACACACTTCAAGTCCTATAGGTGCTTCTGGGAACAAAGTATAGCTCTTTGTGTGTAATGGGACTAACACACTTCAAGTCCTATAGGTGCTTCTGGGAACAAAATATAGCTCTGTGTGTGTAATGGGACTAACACACTTCAAGTCCTATAGGTGCTTCTGGGAACAAAATATAGCTCTTTGTGTGTAATGGGACTAACACACTTCAAGTCCTATAGGTGCTTCTGGGAACAAAATATAGCTCTGTGTGTGTAATGGGACTAACACACTTCAAGTCCTATAGGTGCTTCTGGGAACAAAGTATAGCTCTTTGTGTGTAATGGGACTAACACACTTCAAGTCCTATAGGTGCTTCTGGGAACAAAATATAGCTCTGTGTGTGTAATGGGACTAACACACTTCAAGTCCTATAGGTGCTTCTGGGAACAAAGTATAGCTCTTTGTGTGTAATGGGACTAACACACTTCAAGTCCTATAGGTGCTTCTGGGAACAAAATATAGCTCTGTGTGTGTAATGGGACTAACACACTTCAAGTCCTATAGGTGCTTCTGGGAACAAAGTATAGCTCTTTGTGTGTAATGGGACTAACACACTTCAAGTCCTATAGGTGCTTCTGGGAACAAAATATAGCTCTGTGTGTGTAATGGGACTAACACACTTCAAGTCCTATAGGTGCTTCTGGGAACAAAATATAGCTCTGTGTGTGTAATGGGACTAACACACTTCAAGTCCTATAGGTGCTTCTGGGAACAAAATATAGCTCTGTGTGTGTAATGGGACTAACACACTTCAAGTCCTATAGGTGCTTCTGGGAACAAAATATAGCTCTTTGTGTGTAATGGGACTAACACACTTCAAGTCCTATAGGTGCTTCTGGGAACAAAATATAGCTCTGTGTGTGTAATGGGACTAACACACTTCAAGTCCTATAGGTGCTTCTGGGAACAAAGTATAGCTCTTTGTGTGTAATGGGACTAACACACTTCAAGTCCTATAGGTGCTTCTGGGAACAAAATATAGCTCTGTGTGTGTAATGGGACTAACACACTTCAAGTCCTATAGGTGCTTCTGGGAACAAAGTATAGCTCTTTGTGTGTAATGGGACTAACACACTTCAAGTCCTATAGGTGCTTCTGGGAACAAAAATATAGCTCTGTGTGTGTAATGGGACTAACACACTTCAAGTCCTATAGGTGCTTCTGGGAACAAAATATAGCTCTTTGTGTGTAATGGGACTAACACACTTCAAGTCCTATAGGTGCTTCTGGGAACAAAATATAGCTCTGTGTGTGTAATGGGACTAACACACTTCAAGTCCTATAGGTGCTTCTGGGAACAAAGTATAGCTCTTTGTGTGTAATGGGACTAACACACTTCAAGTCCTATAGGTGCTTCTGGGAACAAAATATAGCTCTGTGTGTGTAATGGGACTAACACACTTCAAGTCCTATAGGTGCTTCTGGGAACAAAGTATAGCTCTTTGTGTGTAATGGGACTAACACACTTCAAGTCCTATAGGTGCTTCTGGGAACAAAATATAGCTCTGTGTGTGTAATGGGACTAACACACTTCAAGTCCTATAGGTGCTTCTGGGAACAAAGTATAGCTCTTTGTGTGTAATGGGACTAACACACTTCAAGTCCTATAGGTGCTTCTGGGAAGAAAATATAGCTCTGTGTGTGTAATGGGACTAACACACTTCAAGTCCTATAGGTGCTTCTGGGAACAAAATATAGGAGCTCTGCCTGCCTGCCACGAACACACTACAAGTCCTATAGGTGCTTCTGGTAACAAAATATAGGAGCTCTGCCTGCCTGCCACTAACACACTACAAGTCCTATAGGTGCTTCTGGTAACAAAATATAGGAGCTCTGCCTGCCTGCCACTAACACACTACAAGTCCTATAGGTGCTTCTGGTAACAAAATATAGGAGCTCTGCCTGCCTGCCACTAACACACTACAAGTCCTATAGGTGCTTCTGGTAACAAAATATAGGAGCTCTGCCTGCCTGCCACGAACACACTACAAGTCCTATAGGTGCTTCTGGTAACAAAATATAGGAGCTCTGCCTGCCTGCCACTAACACACTACAAGTCCTATAGGTGCTTCTGGTAACAAAATATAGGAGCTCTGCCTGCCTGCCACGAACACACTACAAGTCCTATAGGTGCTTCTGGTAACAAAATATAGGAGCTCTGCCTGCCTGCCACTAACACACTACAAGTCCTATAGGTGCTTCTGGTAACAAAATATAGGAGCTCTGCCTGCCTGCCACGAACACACTACAAGTCCTATAGGTGCTTCTGGTAACAAAATATAGGAGCTCTGCCTGCCTGCCACGAGCACACTACAAGCCCCTCTTTGTCAATCAATCTTTGTAACTGAATCTATCTAACTCAATCTCTGTAAGTGAATCTATCTAACTATCTCAATGCAGCAGAGTGTCACAGAATCTGCCTGCTCAATCTGCGCCGGAACAGCATGTGACCGGCGCAGACGGCGTGGCGGCGTTTTATAGGGGGGGGCGTGTACTACAGCCCCTGAGCTGTAATTGGCTACAGGCGTCCTGCCTGTAGCCAATTATGGCTCTTCGATTTTCCGGGGCTGTGATTGGCCAAGCATGCGGGGTCACAGTGCATGCTTGGCCAATCATCAGCCAGCAATGCACTGCGTCGGCCGCGCCGGCCGCAATGCATTGCGGGGCCGCTCGCATCACACGAACGTGATGCGAGCGGCCAAAATAGTTCTGGGCTCGCAGAGCGAGCGAACGCCCGGTGCTCGATGCGAACGTGGGTTCGCATCGAGCACCGGGCCCATCCTTAGTCGCTGGCCTGTCGCTGGGGGATGAACCCCACCTGGTCCCCGTGGATCAGTTTGCCTATAATAGGGTTGAGACGAAGAGCTAGGATTTTTGCTAGAATCTTTATATCCACATTCAGTAGGGATATAGGTCTGTAATTGGACCAGAGGGTGTCGTCTGTATTGGGTTTGGGGATCATAGAGATGATGGCTGTGAGGGTATCTCTGCCAAAGGAGTGTTGTTGTAGGAGGGCATTAAAGGATTTAACCAGGAGGGGGGCCAGTATGTCTGCAAATTTCTTGTAATAATTGCTGGGTAAACCATCCGGGCCAGGGCGTTTGTTTGGTTTTAATGTTTTGATAGCTGCCAAGACCTCAGCAATCGTGATTTGGGAGTCCATGGATTCTCTATTGGAGTCAGAAAGCTGGGGTATTGGGAGATTGCTAAATAGCGCCTCTGCTTGATGTACTGGGAAATCGTTACTGTTTTCATATAGTTTGGCAGGTTTGTTACGAAATTCTGAGAGAATCTTAAGGGGATTACTAGTGTGGATATCGTTCGCGATTTTGAGTCTGATTGGTTTGTGATTTCTGTCGGGTCGACGAAGTCGAAGGGCCATGAATGTATCAGGTTTATTAGCTTTAGTGTAGATCGTATGGTTGGAGCTACGAATTGCTTTATCGGCGGATTCGGCAAGTAAAAGGTCAAGCTCGAGTTTGGTTTTATCTAGGGATAATCTGTTTTCCTCGGTAGGAGAGGCTTGAAACTGCAGAAATTGTTGGTGAAAGGAGAGCTCTAATTGCTGCAGTTTCAGCTTTTTATCCCTTTTGAGTTGGGTGGCTACAGAAATCAATTTGCCTCGGATGACAGGCTTGTGGGCTTCCCAGAGGAGAATTGGGGATATTTCTGGGGTGGAGTTGTGTTGTAGGTATTCTCTAAGGGCAATTTGGATATCAAAACAATAGGATTGGTTGGTGAGGTGTGATTCACTCAAACACCATGAGCTGCTAGTGGGTCGGGGGATCAGTGAAGAGATTGTGGTGACAACAGCACAGTGGTCTGACCAGGGGATCGGAGAGATAACGGAGTTCTGTACTATCGGGAAGGAGGATGTAGGGACAAATATGTGGTCTATTCTCGAAAATGACTTGTGGGGGAAGGAGTAAAATGTGTAGTTTTTCTTCAGCGGGTTGCATTCTCGCCATGTATCTATAAGGGAGGCTTCCTGAAGTTGTTTGCGGAACTGAATTGAGAGGGTATGACGTTCAGGGGTATATGGAGATTTGTCTAGGTGTGGGAGAAGAGTTAAGTTCGAATCACCGCACATGAAGAGGGTGCCTCTAGAGTGTTGTTTAATGACCTGGAGGAGATGTGAGAAGAAGGGGATTGGGTTGGTGTTTGGCGCATAGTAGGACACTATAGTAACTTCAATGTCTTGTAGCAGACCTACTAAGATGATGTAGCGTCCTTCAGGATCTTTTATTTCGGTTGAAGGGATAAAAGGGAGGGTATGATGGAAAGCAAGTAGAACTCCCCTGTGTTTAGTGGTTGCGGAGGCTGTGAAGACTTGAGGGTAGCGGGAGCTGAAATACTTGGGGGTATGCTTGGCCGCAAAATGGGTTTCCTGGAGTGCGACTATATTGGCTTTAAGGGACGCAAAAGTCTGGAATGCTTTCACCCTTTTATTGGGGGAATTGAGTCCCTTAACATTAAGGGAAAGGATATTTAAAGGAGCCATGGAGATGGCGGGGTATGTCTATTAAGAAGTAGTGGGTCGTGTGTGTGTGCCGACCGACAAAGTAAGAGGGGAAAGAAGATAGAAGAGGGGGGAAAGTGAGGGAAGAGGGGGGGGGAGGGGGAGGGGGGGTGTGGTGCGTAGGGCACACCATTTACAGGCAGTAGTGTAGTGGGCTAAATAAAATGCCCAACTAAGGAGTGCACAGACCCTGCCCCTGAAACCAGACACAGGGTGGGTGCACCGGAAGGGGGTAAGCAGTGACTGCTCCCCACCGCTAGAGGGAGATAGTAAAAAAAAACATCGGAACTTAATATAAACAATAAACAAGGTATGAGATGTGGTAACATTTAGATCTCATAATATATGAAACACATGTAACATTTTGCACTTGGGAGAGGTAAGCTTTAAGAGGGAAGTGGAGAAGGATGGTAAGGGGGGGGGGGTGCGAGGAAGAGGGAGGGGGAGGGTAAGAGGAAAGGGGAGGGGGAGGGGGAGAAAGGGGAGAGCAGGGGCGGGATGGGGGGAAGGGTAAGGTGGAGGAGGTGGGGAGAATGGGGTGGGGGGGAAGAGATGAGGGAGGAGGGGGGGGGGGGGGGGGAAGGGGGGTAGGGGGGGGGAAAGAGGGGGGGGAGGGAGGGGGGTGGGGGGGAGGAGGGGGAGAGAGGGGGGGAGGAGGGGGAGGGAAAGGGGGAGGGGGGAGGGGGGGGGAGGGGGGGAGGGGAAGAAGGTAGGGGGAGGAGGGGAGGTCTGGGGGGTAGGGAGGAGGGGAAGGTGAGGGGGAGGGGGGAAAAGGGATACTTTTCTAGCCATGATATAACAGACTTATTGTGTAGCACAGGTAAATAACCTATTAGGCAACAAGGTAAGCAAATAGTGTAAAAGTGGTTGTCCAGGCCAGCAGGATAATGCGGGACTGGCCAAATAGGCAATAGTACACATTTGTAGGGCTACTGTCCAGGATCAAAAGGGAATTCTGGGATTAAAATTAAGGCTTAAAAAAGGAAAAAAGTGGGGGAAGGGGGGGGGACAAAAAAAAATAAAAATGAAAATAAAAATAAAAATTAAATTGGAATAAAGAAAAAATAAAAATAGGGGGGGGGAGGGGGAGGGGGTTATTATATCGTAAGGTTGAGGGCCGTCTGAGCCATCATGATTCAGTTGTAGGGAAGCGGTTCCATGTGGAGGGGAAAGGAAAGAAGGCACGTACCGGTTGGATGTCTCCCTAGGTCTCGGTTCGGGTGTTCCAGGGTGAAAAAAGGAAGGCCTAAACGTTCTATTTTAGGCTACCGAGGACCTGGTATCAGGAGGGGAGACATGCAAAAAGAGAAAGGTAAAGTTAAATCTTGAAGACAGCCTCTTCAGGATCAGCGGGGCGGACGGGCTCTTGGGCTGGAGAAACTGTCTTCTGGTGGCCGTGAAGGGGTCCCTCTACGGATCGATGAAGGCGTCGGTTGGTGCCGGGTCGGAGTGGCCGAGTATGGGTGTGCAGCCGATCGTGCTGGTGTGCGGGGGAGATTGAGATCAGATCGGTTCTCTGGTGTTGCTAGGCGTAGTGACTCCAGAAGGCGCTGCAGGGAATCCGGGGATGAGCAGGTATGTTGCTGGCCTTGATGGGTGAATTGCAGGGCGAAGGGGAATCGCCATGTGTATCTGATCTGGTGTTGCATGAGTACCTGGAGTTGCGGTTTCATGGCTCTGCGTTTTGCGATGGTTAGGGGAGCAAGATCAGAGAATAGCTGGTAAGTGTGGCCCTGGAACAGTAACGCTTCTTTGTTACGTGCTGCGGTTAGAAGCTGTTCCTTTGTACGGAAGAAGTGGAGCTTTATAATGATATCTCGAGGCGGGCCATCGCTCTGACGGCGGGTCAGGGCTCTGTGGACACGGTCGAATTCCAGCCGTTCGATAGGTATTGATGGAGCCAGCTCCTGAAACAGGGCTGTAGTAAAAGATTGCACATCATCTATTACTTCGGGGATTCCTCTGAGCCTGAGGTTCGACCTGCGGGACCGGTTCTCGGCGTCCTCGAGGCGGGATAGAAGGGTAGCGTTCTCCTCGCGGAGAGCTGCATGTTCCTGGGCATGTTCCTGTAGGGTCAGTTCGATATCGTCTACCCGGGTCTCCAGGTCTGATGTGCGCTGGCCTATTTCACGGATCTCCCGTGATAGTCTGGTGGTGATTTGGTCTGAGGTGGCTTTCAGGGCCTTCTGGAGCATGGTCTCCATATATTGGAGAAAGGAGCTTTGGTTCATACCTTGTGGTGGTAGAGCCGGAGAACCGATATGAAAATCCGATTCATCTTCTTCCCCACTGTCAGTGGGCTCGGGCCTAGGCGAAGACGCCGCTTGTTGTTTGGCGAGTGCTTTCGCCGCCATTTTGGTTGATGCGCGGGCGAGGGCCTCTTTGATGGGTTTTGGCTTGTTTTTGCCACGATGTCCGGTTAGAACCATCCCGGTCTGTGCCCGGGAGCTTCGGGTACCGATCCCTGGAAGAGCGGGGCGTGAGGGTGGCTCAGACGGCTATTTGTTTCCCAAGTTAGCGGTGAGGAGTGTGGAGCTCTAGCAGGAAGCGTCCTCCATGTTAGGCTTCGCGCATGCGCCCCCCGAATGCAATTTTTAACGAAAAACAAAATAAATAAAAACGAATTTCGGGATTAACTAAATACATTTATTTTTCGGACGAAAACGAAATTCCGAAACAAAATATTTCAGTGTGCACATGTCTACTAATGGCTCCGGGACCTCTGGCGGCGACCGAATCACTGATGGGTCAGTCCGCCCCTGAGTAATAGTTAGTCGTCCATGTGAGTCTTGTTAGGTAAGCCTTGATATTTGTTTGTTGATAACTGTTTGTTTCCCCTTTTTTGTGATATCTGCATATATACTATATTTATCGGAGTATAACACATTTTTCCCCCCTGAAAATAGGGAGCACTCATTTATTTATTTATTGTACTCATGTATGCTGAGAACTGTAAGATATATATATATATATATATATATATATATATATATATATATATATATATATCAGTGCCTCGAAAAATTATTCATAAAAACGTAAATGTATTGTGAAGTGGAAGGAAAATGATAAAGAGCTTTTAAATTATTATTATTATTTTTTTTTTACAAATAAATATGTGAAAAGTGTGGCGTGCATTTGTATTCAGACCCCCTGAGTCAATACTTCGTAGAACCACCTTTCGCTGCAATTACAGCTGCAAGTCTTTTTGGGGGATGTCTCTACTCGCTTTGCACATTGAGTGAAATAGTGACATTTTTTCCCATTCTTCTTCTTTCTTCTGAGCATCTGTGAACAGCAATTTTCAAGTCTTGACACAGATTCTCAATTGGATTTAGGTCTAGACTTTGACTGGGCCATTCTAACACATGAATATGCTTTGATCTAAACCATCCCATTGTAGCTCTGGCTGCATGTTTTGTGTCATTTTCTTGCTGGAAGGTGAACCTCTGCTCCATTCTCAAGTCTTTTGCAGACTCTAACAGGTTTTCTTCTAAGATTGCCCTGTATTGCCATCTTCCCATCAACTCTGACCAGCTTCCCTGTCCCTGCTGAAGAAAAGCATCCCCAAATATGATGCTGTAAACACAATGTTTCACAGTGGGGAATGATGTGTTCAGGGTGATGTGCACTGTTAGTTTGCCACACATATAGGCAGGGCTGGACTGGGACAAAAATGTGGCCCTGGACTTCATCCAGACCAGCCCAGAGCACAACACATCAGGGTACGGTACATCAGGGCACAGCACATCAGGGTACAGAGCCCAGCACATCAGGGCACAAGGCACAACAGGGTACAACACACCAGGCCACATCAGGGTACAGGGCACAGCACATCAGGGTACAGCACATTAGGGTACAGGATTTCAGGGCACAGGTCACAGTACATCAGGGCACAACACATCAGGGTACAGGGCACAACACATAAGGGCACCTCAGGGAACAGTACATCAGGGTACAGGACATCATGGCACAGGACATCGGGCACATCAGGGCACATCAGGAGATGGGGCACATCAAACCACATGGCACATCAGGGCACATGACACATCAGGGCACGGGGCACATGGCACATAGCACATCAGGGTATGGGGCAGATGGTACATCGGGGCATAACAGGGCTCAGGCACATCAGGGCACATTATGGCACATGGCACACCAGGGCACATGGTACATTATGGGGCACATCAGGGCACATTATGGGGAACATTAGGGCACATAGCACATCTGGGCACATAGCACATCAGGGCACGGGGCACATCAGGCCACATGGTACATCAGGGCACATCAGGGCATGGGGTACATCAGGCCACATGGCACATCTGGGCACATCAGGGCACATGGCACATTATGAGGCACATCAGGACACATTATGGGGCACACAGCACATCAGGGCACATTATGGGGCACATAGCACATCAGGGCCCATTATGGGGCACATAGCACATCAGGACACATTGAATGAATGAATGAATGAATGATTTGTATAGCGCTGCAACTGCGAACTGAATCGCCTCGAGGCGCTTGATCCGACCTGCGTTGATTCCTTCTTAGAAGAGGTAGGTCTTGAGTTTTTTCCTGAAGGCCCGATGGTCTTTTTCCAAGCGGATGTTCGTAGGTAGAGCGTTCCATAGCCGTGGTCCTTGGACTGCAAATCTTCGTTCTCCCCTTGACTTGTACCGGGATTTGGGGACAAGGAGGAGGTTTTGGTCGTTAGATCGGAGGTTGCGATTGGGGGGTGTAGTGTTGTATTTTTTCGCATAAGTATTGAGGAGCATCTCCTTGTGTGCATTTGTGGGTCAAGCAGAGGGTCTTGAATGTGATCCGATTCTTTACGGTTAGCCAATGGAGGGTCCTCAGGGATGGGGAGATGGATTCCCATGTTTTTTTTCCTGTGACTAGTCTTGCTGCCGTATTTTGAACGACTTGTAGTCGTGCAATCTGGAATTTAGGTAGTCCTATGTAGAGGGAGTTTGCGTAGTCGAGTCGAGAGTTGATGATTGTTCCTACCACTACGGCTTTGTCCTTTTCTGGAATGAAGGGGATGAGTCTACGTAGCAGGCGTAGAAGGTGGTGACTACTGATCCTATTTGTGCATTCATTGACATTTCTGAATCGAAGATGACACCGAGACTTTTGGCTTTTATGCTTAGGGGGATGGTCTGTCCAAGGATGGTGGGCGGAGTCCATGGTGTCGTAGATTTAGTTTTCCGGTTTGCATTTAGGAGAAGGAGTTCTGTTTTGGTTCCGTTAAGTTTGAGGGACACATAGCACATCAGGGCACATTATGGGGCACATAGCACATCAGGGCACATTATGGGGCACATAGCACATCAGGGCACGGGGCACATTAGGGCACAGGGCATGGGGCACATAGCACATCAGAGCATGGGGCACGTGATAGGGCACATCAGGGGGCACATACATTATAGGGCACATCAGGGGGGGCACATCAGGGGGCACTAGCCAGTATGCAGAGTAGCGCAGGAAGTGCGTGTCTGTGATAAGTTCTCTCTCTCATATGTCACGCTGCTCCCCGGTGGCCCCTCCTCTCTTCTCATCTATCCCAGATGATCTTACAAGCCAATGGGGATAGAAGAGAGGAGGGGCCGCCGGGGAGCAGCGTGACATGAGAACTTATCACAGACATGCACTTCCTGTGCTACCCTGCATATTAAATCTTGATCTACCCATCAGGCGCCAGCTGTTGGCGATTGACGGGTAGATCGCCGTGGACCGCAGATGCGGCTGACAGCGGCCCACACAGCCATCGGCCCACTGGGAATTTCCCGTTAGTCCCGATGGCCAGTCCATCCCTGCATATAGGGTTTTGCTTTTATGCCAAAAAGTAAAATTTTGGTCTCATCTGACCAGAGCACCCTCTTCCACATGTTTGCTATGATGCCCACGTGGCTTCTCGCAAACTGCAAATGAGACTTTTAAAACTGCGCGTTTTGCTGTGTTTTCATGCCGCGTTTGCGTCTATAGGCATTTGTAAAGATAACATCATATAAACCCTCCCCAAGCTCAGAAAGCATGTATTAATAACTATTTCTGCGATTTTGATCAGAGTGAGCAGCAGCAGCAGAGAGAGCAGTTGTACACTTGCATTTGCCTCTCTTTCTGTGTTTTTTTTTTTTTTTTTTGGAAATGGATCCCATATTGAATATATGTCAGGAAATGCTCCTGATGTTGCTCTTGATGAGGCAGCAACGTCGTCGCAAATTTGCATGAGAGGTCCTGAATCAGAGCTTGTCGATATTGGACCCATCCGTTGATGGCACAGCGAATGTCCGTTGGATATTTCACAAACATGTATGCATTAGTGAGTATATATGCTCTATGAACTATCTAAACTAATTACGACATTTTAAACCAATTTTTCTAGTATTTTTTATGGTTTACCATCATATTTCTGAGTTTTCTGGTCCAAAAAATTGGGTTCCTTTAACCCCCCTGGCGGTAATCCCAAGTCTGACTCGGGGTAGGAACTTCAGTACCAAAAGCGGTAACCCCGAGCCAGACTCGGGATCGCGTTGCAGCATACAGGGGGGAAGTTACTTACCTTATCCCCTGGATCCTGCGATGTCTCCCCGCTGTGTGTGCGAGCCGTCTGCTAGCTCGATTCACACAGTGCCCGAGTGCCGCTGATCTCCGTTCCCTGCGACGTTCCGACGCACGGGAGTGGAGATCAGCGCCAAATTCAAAAAAGTTAAAAAACACAAAACACATACAGTACTGTAATCTTACAGATTACAGTACTGTATACAAAAAATACACATCCCCTTTGTCCCTGGTGGTCTGTCCAGTGCCCTGCATGTCATTTTATATAATAAAAATATTTTTTCTGCCTGGAAACTGGAGATTGTCCATAGCAACCAAAAAGTGTCCCTTTATGTCAAAAGTGGTTTTAGACCAGCTAGAAAACACCGATAATAAATTAGAATCACAATTTATCATCAAACACTAAATTTAATGACAGCGACTATTCTGCAACTGAGCAAATGTCAGTGTTTATGATTTGATTACATTATTGAATAATTTTTATATATTTTTTTATTTATATTATAATTTATGATTTTGTGTTTCAAACTTTATCATACCGGGATGTCTACTAGACTCTGGTTCGGACAGATTTAAGTGAGTTATTCATAAGAATTGCATGCCTACAATATAAAAACGCCAAATTTCCATGCAAAATAATTGTACCGCTTTCAGCACAAAATTCCAGACAGAATCATACCGCCAGGGAGGTTAAAAAGGCTTATAAACGCAAACGCGGCAAAACGCAGGTGCCTGCGTTTAGCCGCATTTAGCTGCGTGTTGCGTCTGAAACGTGGAAAAGCAAAGTGTCTGAACGCATTTTTTTTGCTTCTGGAAAAACAAGGTTAAACGCAACTGCATAAAAACGGGAAAAAACAAGACTGTGTACACGGACACATAGGATAACATTGCATGCGTTCAGGTGCAGTTGAAAAAAGTGTCCAACTGCCTCTGAACGCGCGTTTAACAGCGTCTCGTGTGCATGAGGCCTAAAGTGGACGGTCCTGTCTTGGTAAGTTTGCAGTTCTGCCATACTCTTTCCATTTTCAGATGATGGATTGAGCAGTGCCCAGTGAGATGTTCAAAGCTTGAGATATTTTTTTTTGGATCCTAACCCTGCTTTAACCACTTTACAACCGGCCCATAGCCGAATGACGGCTACAGGCCGGTTGCTTAACTCTGGGAGGGCGTCATATGACGTCCTCCCGGAATTCCCCTCTTGCGCGCCCCCTGGGGCGCGCACTCGAGTACATCCGTGATCGCCGGGTCCAGAGGACCCGGCGGATCACGGATCACGGTAAACGGCCGCTCATCGCGGCCGTTTACCACGTGATCGCTCCGTCAAATGACGGAGCGATCACATGTAAGCAAACCGGCGGCATTTGATGACGCCGGTTCCTATCCCCTCCTCTCTCTGTACCGATCGGTACAGTGTGAGAGGAGAGGGGGAGGGATCGGTGGCAGCAGTGCTGTGGGCGGGATCTGTAGTGCCCACAGCCTGCTCTGCATGCCACCGATCCATCCATCCATCCATCCATGCTCAGCCATCCCTCCATACCCTGCAATACACAGCAATAGCCTGCAGTGTATTGCTGGGTATTGCAGGGTATGGAGGGATGGCTGAGCATGGATGGATGGATACCAAATCTGCCATACCCTCCTATACTGTGCCTTACCCTGCTATATTCTGCCATTCCCTGCGATACTCTGCCATTCCCTGCGATACTCTGCCATTCCCTGCGATACTCTGCCATTCCCTGCGATACTCTGCCATACCCTGCGATACTCTGCCATACCCTGCGATACTCTGCCATACCCTGCGATACTCTGCCATACTCTGCCATACCCTGCGATACTCTGCCATACCCTGCGATACTCTGCCATTACCCTGCGATACTCTGCCATACCCTGCGATACTCTGCCATACCCTGCGATACTCTGCCATGCCCTGCGATACTCTGCCATACCCTGCGATACTCTGCCATACCCTGCGATACCCTGCCATACCCTGCGATACCCTGCCATACCCTGCGATACTCTGCCATACCCTGCGATACTCTGCCATACCCTGCCATACTCTGCCATTACCTGCGATACCCTGCCATACCCTGCAATAATACCCAGCGATACCCTGCCATACCCAGCGATACTCTGCCATACCCTGCGATACTCTGCCATACCCTGCGATACTCTGCCATACCCTGCGATACTCTGCCATACCCTGCGATACTCTGCCATACCCTGCGATACTCTGCCATACCCTGCGATACTCTGCCATACCCTGCCATGCCATACCCTGCCATACTCTGCCATACCTGCCATACCCTGCAATAATACCCAGCGATACCCTGCCATACCCTGCGATACTCTGCCATACCCTGCGATACTCTGCCATACCCTGCGATACTCTGCCATACCCTGCGATACTCTGCCATACCCTGCCATACTCTGCCATACCCTGCCATACCCTGCCATACCCTGCCATACTCTGCCATACCCTGCCATACTCTGCCATACCATACCCAGCCATATCCTGCGATATTCTGCGATACCCTGCGATACCCTGCAATGCTCGCTACGATCAAAGCCAGGATCGTTTTTTATTTTATTTCAGGCTTTCCAGCCTAGAGGTGAGGTTTGGGGTCTTATTGACCCCATATCTCACTGTAAAGAGGACCTGTCATGCCATATTCCTATTACAAGGGATGTTTACATTCCTTGTAATAGGAATAAAAGTGATCAAAAAAAATTTTTTGGGGAAAAAAAAGTGTCAAACTAAAATAAATAAAGTAAAATGAACAATAAAAAAAATGTAAAGCGCCCCTGTCCCCGTGCGCTCGCATGCAGAAGCGAACGCATACGTAAGTCCCGCCCACATATGAAAACGGTGTTCAAACCACACATGTGAGGTATCGCTGCGAACGTTGGAGCGAGAACAATAGTTTTGGCCCTAGACCTCCTCTGTAACTCAAAACATGTAACCAGTAAAAAGTTTTAAAGCGCCGCCTATGGGGATTTTTAAGTAGCGAAGTTTGGTGCCATTCCACGAGCGTGTGCAATTTTGAAGGGTGACATGTTAGGTATCTATTTACTCGGCGTAACTTCATCTTTCACATTATGCAAAAACATTGGGCTAAATTTACAGTTTTGTTTTTTGTAAAGCACAAAACTTTTTTCTCCCAAAAAAACGCGTTCGAAAAATTGCTGCGCAAGTACCGTGCTAGATAAAAAGTTGCAACGACCGCCATTGTATTCTCTAGGGTCTTTTCTAAAAAAAACATATATAATGTTTTGGGGTTCTATGTAATTTTCTAGCAAATAAATTATGATTTTTACATGTAGGAGAGAAATGTCAGAATTGTCCCGGGTGCTCCAGAACACCTGATGGTGCTCCCTGCATGTTGGGCCTCTGTATGTGGCCACGCTGTGTAAAAGTCTCACACATGTGGTATTGCCGTACTCAGGAGTAATAGCAGAATGTGTTTTGGGGTGTAATTTGTGGTATGCATATGCTGTGTGTGAGAAATAACCTGCTAATATGACAATTTTGTGAAAAAAAAATAAAAATAAGAAAAAAAATCTTGATTTTGCAAAGAATTGTGGGAAAAAATTACAACTTCAAAAAACTCACCATGCCTCTTTCCAAATACCTTGGAATGTCTTCTTTCCAAAAAGAGGTCATTTGGGGGGTATTTGTACTTTTCTGGCATGTTATGGACTCAAGAAATGAGATAGGCCGTCAGTACTTTAGGTGTGATCAATTTTCAGATATTGGCACCAAAGCTTGTGGACTCTAAAACTTTCACAACGACCAAATAATATATCCCAATTTGTACTTATTTTTACCAAGGATATGTAGCAGTATAAATTTTGGCCAAAATTTATCAAGAAAAATGACAAAATTTGCTAAATTTTATAACAGAAACGAAGAAAAATTCATTTTTTTACCGAATTTTCAGTCTTTTTTCTTTTTATAGCGCAAAAAATAAAAAACTCAACGGTGATTAAATACCACCAAAAGAAAGCTCTATTTGTGTGAAAAAAAGGACAAAAATTTCATTTGGGTACAGTGTTGTATGACTGAGTAATTGTCATTCAAAATGTGAGAGCACCGAAAGCTGAAAATTGGTCTGGTTATTAAGGGTGTTTAAGTGCCCAGTGGTCAAGTGGTTAAACTACTCCACACTTTATTCCTGACCTGTCTGGTGTGTTCCTTGGCCTTCGTGATGCTGTTTGTTCACTAAGGTTCTCTAATGATGGCTTCACAATACCATCTGTATTTATACTGAGATTAAATTACACACAGGTGGACTCTATTTACTATTTAGGTGACTTCTAAAGGCAATTGGTTCCACTAGATTTTAGTTAGGGGTATCAGAGTAAAGGGGCTGAATACAAATGCAGGCCACACTTTTCAGATATTTATTTGTAAAAAAAATGTGAAAACCATTTATCATTTTCCGTCTACTTCACAATTATGTGCCACTTTGTGTTCGTCTATTCACATAATATCCCAATAAAATACATTTACGATTTTGGTTGTAACATGACAAAATGTGAACATTTTAAGGGGTATGATTACTTTTTCAAGACACTGTGTATATGTATATATGTGTGTGTGTGTGTGTGTGTGTGTGTGTGTGTGTGTGTGTGTGTGTGTGTGTGTGTGTGTGTGTGTGTGTGTGTGTGTGTGTGTATATATATATATATACAGTATATATATCGAAGGAATTTGGGGGCCCCAAGCAAAATGGACATGGAGGCAACCCAACCCAACCCAGCCCCCCCCCCCCCCCGCATGCAAGCAAAGCCTACAGTAATCACAGCATAGCGATACAGTTTAAGTTCACCAACACTTTATATAAATAAAAAAGGTTTACAGTGCAAATACTGCTGTTGCATATAATGTGCATAAAATTTGAACATTTTCAACAATTGAACATTTGCAAAAAAAAACACCATTGTACCATAAAATCAAATATACATTCAAAAAAGAAGCAATTAAATGGAAATGGGATGGTAAAGAAAGAAAATGGAAAAAAGCTATGGTAATTGTTTTTATTATGGTCAGCAAGCTACCATATTTATATTACTAAATGAGTCTTGATGACTGCCTCCCCCCCTTACTACCCCCCTCCCTTCCCCCCTCATTACCCCCCTCCCTACCACCTACCGCACGGCAGGAGATTCAGTTTTCTGTTCCCGGCCGGCCGGACTGAAAGGAAGTGATCACTTAGTGTGTGCACTTCCTGTCAGTCCGGTCGGGAACAGGAAACTGAATCTCCTGTACCACACAGACTGCAGGAGGAAGGAAGAGGAGCTCGGCCATGCTACAGGCTGCAGCTTATAGGAAGCGGCGGCCGGCTGGGGCCCCAGGCCAGCTCGGGGGCCCCAAGCAATTGCTTGTTTTGCCTTTCCTGTTGCGACGGGCCTGTATATATATATATATATATATATATATATATATATATATACACATATATACATATATACACACACACAATATATACAGTTCTCAGCATAAATGAGTACACCCATATTGAAAGTAAGATTTGAATCAATATCTCAATGAACACAGGGACAATTTCCATAATTTTGACAAAACTAAGTTTTAGGCTATGTTCAGACTGCTGCGGTGCGGGAACGCTGCAAATCCACTGCGGGTTTCCGCACCACATGTCTCCCGCCAGCAGTTCACACTGCCCTATGCGAGCTGCTGGGAGTGTCAATGAAATGTTAATGACACCCCCGTAGCAGCTTGCATATCGCAGTGCGATCTGCAAACTTGGACAGGAATCGGATCGCATGGTGAGAACACCATGCGATCCGATTCTGCTTGCGGACCGAAAAAAAGGGTCCTGTGGGAGTTTGGGCCGAATGCGATGCAAATTCAGCCATACTATCTTTATGGCTGAATTTGCATCGCACAGAGATCGCATATGATTTGAACTGCAGTGCGGTTCGAATCATATGCGATCTCCCCCACCGCAGCAGTGTGAACCGGGCCTTATAGAACATTTGTTTAGCTCATTACATGAAAGTAAGGTTAATAATATAACTTGGATTACAAAATCTTCAGTTTTACTCCAATTAGTTGATGCGAAAATGAATACACCCCACTACAAAAATGACTATATCTAGTATTTTGTATGACCTCCATGATTTGTAAGGACAGCACCAAGTCTTCTAGGCATGGAATGAACACGTTGGCAACATATTGCAACATCTATCTTTTTCCATTCTTCAAGAACGACCTCCTTTAGAGCCTGGATGCTGGATGGAGAGCGATGCTCAACTTATCTCTTCAGAATTCCCCATAGATGTTCGATTGGGTTCAGATCAGGAGACATACTTGGCCACTGATCCTCTTTCAGCAAGCTGTGTCTACACTGCTTAGTCTACCAGTAAGGAAGTGGAGGCGGGCAGGGCAAGGAAGCAGGAGAGAGAGAAATATAAATTTGGCAGGAAGCCTGACTCAGTCAGACAGACATATTCAAACCTGTAGCAATTTATCAAATCTATTTAAAAGCTAGGTTCCCCTTTGGAAAAAAAAAAAAGCAAATACTTTTCTTTTTGCATGGAAAAAAATATAATTTTTTTTTTACAAGGACCTGCAAATCATTGCACCCAAGATCAGAGGTTCGCAGATACAATGTCAAGCTCCTGCAAACACTTCCTCCTGCCTGTACCTCTGTATGATTACCAGTACAGGTTCATATGTAGTTCATTCATTCGCAGATCCCTGAATGAATGAAGCGGCTATGTGGGCAGGGCTCCCCACAGCTGCCCTGATTTTCAGAGTGACAGTGAGGGAAAATAACCCCCACCCACTGTCATTGGAGGACCATTTACACCATGTTACATGTTACACCCTAACATGTAACATGGTGCAAAAGGCGAACGTAACCTTTAAATGACAGCATTGCAAAAAACAATATTGTTCTATCTCTATACAATGCTCATGGTATAATAAGGACGATCCCCCGACAACTTTTCACTTTGTCTTTATGCATCTGAGGGATCACAAGTCCCAGAATTACACACAATAATGGGAGCACATAAACTTGTCCTTCCAGCTCGTAATCCTTCGAGAACATGCTGGACCTCAGGGGCCAACCGTCCATTAAAGGTGCACAGGCACCGCCCCCTCTATCCACGCTACCCCAATATTATTAATAGATAGATAGATTCATGTATAGCATGAATCTATCCACGGCCGCTGCGGCCACCCCCTTTCTGGATGCCGGGCGCATGAATTACAGCAGCAGGTTTTTTTTTTTTAAGCACCTGATTCAAGCCATAGGCTTTAATAGGCTTCAAAATAGGATGAACTCATGGCGCAGAACATTGCGCTCAGAGCCCACCCAGGTGTGTTAGAGAAGCAAATGCATATTCAGTTTTCTAACACTGAATCACCTCTCTGCCTAACAGGAAGCGTGGGTCTGATACCCATTTCCTGACTGGCTGAAAGGTCATTACTATTGGATGCCTAGAGGAGGAGGAGGGGCATGCACGATGGAAGCCTTCGTGATCCACACCACAGGAGAAGGAAGAAAGCTGCCGGACACGCTGCCTGTCCGCTACCTAGATGGGGTAAGTGCAGGGCTTTGATCGGGAGGGAGTGGATGTTTGCCGCCCCTCAAAAGAAAAAAACACCAGCCGCCACTGCTGGACTTTATAGTGCTGCATAAACCAAAGGTAATATCAACCAAAACAATGCATAAAATATATACAGGAAATATGCAACACATATAAAGGGTTTGACAGAAGTACAATGTGCTTCAGTAGTAAACCAGATCCATTTTTAGTCCTAGAGAAGCTAATGACAGTGAAAAGAAGCTGCTTCTTATGGGCAAACACCATTTCCATATGGGCAACAGATGTTTCCCAATGTTATGGACAACAGGTATAACTGAGGTTAGACCTTATACCCAACATCAGCATTTTGGTATAGCCTATTTAGAAGTTAATGGTCTATAACACAACACTGTAGTCCTCTGACAGATATGAAGATTTCACCTGGTCTGTTCTCATAAGTGAAGTATGGGTTTTGAAAAAAAAAAAAACATTTACATCTAGGTGGATACATCATTGATCCAATGCTGCATCTATCCCCCGCCACCGCTACACGAAGAACCAAGCGATCAAAGACTGCCGACCACTCAGTATTCAGTCTTTAACCGCTTAAGGACCGCCTCCTGCACATATATGTCGGCAGAATGGCACGGCTGGGCACATCAACGTACAGGTACGTTGTCCTTTAAGAGCCCAGCCGTGGGTCGCACACGCCGCCGGTGGCCCGCTCGCGACCTGGTCCTGAGCTCCGTGACCGGGGCCGTGGGACCAGTGGACCCGATTGCCACTGGTGTCCCGCGATCGGGTCACAGAGCTGAAGAACGGGGAGAGATATATGTAAACAAACCTCTCCCCGTGCTTCCTAGTGACACTGTCACTGATCGTCTGTTCCCTGTCATAGGGAAAGACGATCAGTGATGTCACACGCCAAGCTACGCCCCCAGACAGTTAGAAAACACACACAGGGCTCACGTAACCCCTCCCCACCCCCTAGTGGTTAACTCCTTCACTGCCAGTGTCATTTACACAGGAATCAGTGCCTTTAAATAGCACTGATTGCTGAAAAAATGACAATGTTCCAAAAAATGTGTCAAAAATGTCCGATGTGTCCGCCATAATGTCGCAGTCACAATAAAAATCGCTGATCGCCGCCATTACTAGTAAAAAAAAAAAAAAATATCAATAAAAATGCTATAAAACTATCTCCTATTTTGTAAACGCTATAAAAATATGTAGAAGAATACGTATCAGCCTAAACTGAGGAAAACATTTTTTTTAATATAAATTTTTTGGGGATATTTATTATAGCAAAAAGTTAAATATTGAATTTTTTTCAAAATGGTCGCTCTATTTTTGTTTACAGCGCAAAAAAAAAAAAAAAACGCAGAGGTGATCAAATACCACCAAAAGAAAGCTCTATTTGTGGGAAAAAAAGGACGCCAATTTTGTTTGGGAGCCACGTTGCACGACCGCACAATTGTCAGTTAAAGCGACGCAGTGCCGAATCGCAAAAAGGGGCCTGGTCCTTTAGCTGCAAATTGGTCCGGGGCTTAAGTGGTTAATGAGCAGAGAGCCAGTGACTGTTAGTCACTTGCTCTGTGCATTGCCCCTCCAGCGCTCATTGGAATGCCGGGCTGTGGAGGGGCGGGAGCGGCTGGCTCATGCTCTCAGTAGTGTGATTGGTCAGTGGGCGTGCTGGCTGAACAGATTACCGAATACAGGTATGCTGTGTGTCTGTACAGTGTCCTGCACATTTGAATGGCCAACAAAGGATGCAAACTGACCATGCAAAAACAAATCATGTTCTGTGCTGTGTGTGGAACAATAAAGAAAAGTGACTGTCCGAATCAACCAGGTACTTCAGATGGAAGAAGTACATGAAAATTATACTGTATATGATTTATAAAATACACACAGAGAACAAATATTTAGGGTAACACGAACTCCTTCAGTATGCCAGAGTTTCAGTGTAGGGTACAGGAAAGCTGTGACCTGATAGCAGACCTCTGGCCCAATCAGCTGTGGCCAGCAAATTCCCCACCCTGCAGTCGCAGGCAACAGAGAGGCTGATGACATCATTGACCTAATATGGCCCCATGGCTGTATATGTACGATCTCATTGACCTCCGCCCCTTTGTTATGCTGCTTGGTGGGAATTTCTCCGGCTGCAGTTGATTGGGCCAGTGGCCCGCTATAATGTGACAGCAAGGGTTCTGTCGGAAGAGTGTTAGAGGCCAAGGAAAGGGTGATTGGATTCTGTGTCCAGTTCCTATAGAGACCAATTTGAAATGTTCATTGTGCTTGGTTACAGGTTTAATTATTTAATCCTGACTATGGAAAATCATTCTATAAACAGCATTTAATGTGTATGTGATATCTCTCACAATAAAGAAGTTATATACTGCAATTTATTTTTATATATAACTACTGAGGCGTCACGTTATGAAGGGGGTTATAAAGGCAATATTTAGATTTTTACATTTAAATTCAAGGTAATTAAATTATATTAGGTAGTGTGTTCAAATTGTATTATGATACCTTTTTACTAAATGTTCCAGAAGTACGCCATGCCACATAATGAACTGTATACTTTACATCATATTCAAAATATCCGGGTACAAAATCGCACAACTGCACACAATTCATTAATTTGATTGATGTTTATTGATTAGAGAATAAAGATACAATTAAGAGTTTTCTGGTGCATTTAAAGGTAAGAGAAGACAATCAGAGAAAAATCTAAAGATACATTTTATGATTTGGTTTTATTTATTTTTTTGTATTTTTTTATTCATGCTGTCCTATTTGCTACATTTGAAGTCCAAAATGCACCTGAAAAATAAATGTAAAAAAAGCTACATTAATAAACAATCACAATGCAGTACTACAGCATTCAGAATATTTTTTGTGCATCTCTTCTCTGTACATAGAAGCTTAAAAAAATCTTTACAGCTTTATTAAAGTCAAAAGCCGACAAGCAGTGATTTTATAATGACCCTAGTGGTATTGTCTGCATAAAAGATATATGCTAAAATAAAAGGCAAATCCAATAAATATACAAACATAATTAAGTGTTTCGATTCATAATATATAGATGCATTAAAAGTGATCCCAAATGTGGTATAAATATTCCTTCTTCTATAGTAAAAAAAAACCCTACGTAAAATAACAATCATTACTGGAAAAAAAAAAAAGAAATCATGTGACAGTAAACCCGATAATTTGTGTGGTGATAAGCTGAAAATAACAATATTATATGTGGCAAATGAACAACTAGTCCACCAATAGAAAGAAATAGTCCACAAAAGTCCAAATCAGAGTGATTCAATAGATGTCTGCATTAAAGGTTCCTCACCCTCATAAACTTTGTGCTCCACCGCAAAAGCAAAGTGTTCCTCCACCAGCTAGATTGCTCGGTCACCTTGTAAGTGGACCCATATGCAAATACAGGTCAATAATACTTATGAGATATGAATGGGAAGTACAGTGATCCTTCAGCTTTGGTCATCAGTATGAATCCACTTAATGGTTATACAATAACCTCCACTGGCACCATCTCCTGATAGCTGACCATATAAAAGGAAAGACGGCCGCAAATAGTGTAGTATGTTTCATTTATTGTTAGTAATAAAACCGCTATTTTCCAATCACATATAGCAAAACATTAAAAACATTGGCAAGTGCCTACATAGGCAAACACATATGTTCCAGCTGCTCCCAGCATCGGTATCCTGGTCCGAGTGTGACGTCACTTGGCTCCGCCTCCACGCATTACGCCACCACCCACGTGGCTTTGTCAGGAAGCTGATGGCTATCCGGAGATGGAGCCAGTCGAGGTTATTGTTTAACCGTTAAGTGGATTCATACTGATGACCAAAGCTAGAGGATCACTGTACTGCTGATTCATATCTCATAGGCGTTATTGACCTGTATTTGCATACGAGTCCGTCCACTTCACAAGGAGAGCGAGGAATCTAGCTGGTGGAGGAACACTTTGGTGTGGTGGAGCACAAAGTTCATGAGGGTGAAGAGCTTTTAATGCAGACACCTATTGAATCACTCTGTTTTGGGCTTTTGGGGGACTATTACTTTCTAGTTGTTCAATTTTGTCTCATACAGAATATTATTGTTGTTTTGAGCTCATCACAACACAAGTTATCGGATTTACTGTCACATGATTTCTTTTTTTTTCCCAGTAATTATTGTTATTGTATGTAGCGTTACAATAGAAGCAATATTTATACCACATTTGGGATCACTTTAATGCATTTTTATGTTATGAATCCAAACACTTAATTGTGTCTGTATATTTATTGGATTTATCTTTTATTTTAGCAGTGCAAACACATATTATATAGCTTTTAGTTTTTTAGGTGTGGGAACAGATTCTGTGGTTGCAGCAGCTATTTGAGTCCTTTATTGATCACACCTGAGGCAGCGCGCATCATCACTTGGTTACATACATATAGGTATCTTCTGTCATAAATGTCTCTCCCGGCCTGTCAGCGGTAATGTAATCTGAGCCACGCATGCGCAGCTCAGACCACATTCACTGCACCTGCTCTGTGCCATGGTGAAGTGACTCTCATGTGCATATGCAGGAGTGATGTAATCGTGATCCTGCCATTCAAATGACTGGAGAGAGCGAACCAGGAAGGAAGACCGGGCAAAGATGGAAGCACCCAGGACTAGGGTTGAGCGAACCCGAACTGTAAAGTTCGGGTCCGTACCGGACTTTTGGGTGTTCGGGACCCGGACCCGAACCCGAACTATTGGCTGTAAGTTCGGGTTCGGGTCCGGTGTTCGGCGATGTATTGGCGCCTTTTTAACAGCTGCAGGGCAGCCAATCGACGCTAGTTTCACTAGTGTGCCCTTAGAAGCCATCACAGCCATGCCTACTAATGGCATGGCTGTGATTGGGCAGTGCAGCATGTGACCCTGCCTCTATATATAGTCCAGACACACAGCACACAGCGTCATTCTGCTATAGACAGGTTCCTGTGCTGCTGAGAGAGAGGATTTTAGGAGTTAGTGTGATAAAGTCAGTCAGTCAGTCCACATTCCTTTAATTTTCTTCTAATTAGTTAGATCAGTGAGCGATCTAGATAGCTAGAGTAGAGTAGGGAGTTTCTTTATTAAGCAAAAGAAAGAGGCAGAGAGAATTATTGAAGAGATTCCTAAATCAATTGTACCCTGGCTGGGGTGCAGTGCACAGTCTTTTAAAAGTGCCATGAGGCCAGTGCCAGACAAAATATAAAAGTTTTACCTGCAAGCTCAGTGCACCATTAGGACCAACACTGCATATAGTAAGAGATACACCATAGTCTGTGTGTATTCTGCTATTGAAAAAACATTGCAAAAAAAATTTTAATTTTGCTGTGTTTTTTTTTTCCCCAATAGCATTTTCTGCGTGTTCATACATACACGCTTTAGACACTATCCGTGTATTCTGATATTGGAAAAACATTGCAAAAAAATTTAATTTTGCAGTGTTTTTCTTCTTCCCAATAGCATTTTCTGCATTTTCATAAACACTTTAGACACTATCCGTTTATTCTGATATTGGAAAAACATTGCAAAAAAATTTAATTTTGCGGTGCTTTTTTTCTTCCCAATAGCATTTTCTGCGTTTTCATAAACGCTTTAGACACTATCCGTGTATTCTGATATTGGAAAAACATTGCACCGCCAGCACCTCGGAAGGCAGGGTTAGCATGGCCGAAATGTGGAAAAGCTTTGTCAGCACGCCACAACAACCAGCACCACCAGCTGAGATGGAACATCTTAGCAGGAGGCAGCATTTCACCAACATGGTGGAGCAGTATGTGTGCACACGCCTACACGTACTGCATGACGGGTCTGCCCCCTTCAACTTCTGGGTCTCCAAATTGGGCACATGGTCTGAGCTTGCCCTTTACGCCTTGGAGGTGCTGGCCTGCCCTGCCACCAGTGTATTATCTGAACGTGTATTTAGCACGGCAGGGGGCGTTATCACAGACAAGCGCAGCCGCCTGTCCAGAGCCAATGTGGACAAGCTCACGTTCATTAAAATGAACCAGGCATGGATCCCACAGGACTTGGCCGTACCTTGTTCAGAATAGACACATATACCGGTGTTCTGACGAAAACTGTCTTGCTATCGGATAGCGTCCGGCCACTTACTGCACAGGTGCAGTGCTTGCGCAGTACGGAGGACAAGGAGATTCACAAAATCTCCAAAGATGAACGTTGCCTGCGCAGTGAGTGCAGGTTCAAGCCCGACCATCCAAGTGGACATACGGTAGCACATAGTAACAGGGCCCCTCACGGGCTCGCTTGGCTAGGCTTCAACCTCGGATGATGTGGCTTGAACCTGGAGTCACCGCGCATCGTCTTCGGAGAGTTTCAAAATCCCCTTGTCCTACGTACTGAGCAAGCGCAGTACAGGGTGGACACTATGCGACGGGGGACAGAATTCGACACATCATTCACCACTAGCCTTACCCAGCCATTTTTGTATTTTTGAACCAGTGTTGGCTACCTCGTCCTCCTCCACTGCCGCTTCCACCTACACCGCCACATCCACCGCCACCTAGGTCAAGATTATTATTTTTTTTTCATTTTTTTAATTTCCAAGTATTTTATTTTCCCACTATCTTATCCATTAAATTGAATAATTTTTTCCAGAAAGTGCGTACTCTGGGGTATTCCCACCATATGTGCGGCATCGTGCCGTTGAGTTTCTGAGGTTCTTAATGACTTCCTGTACCTCTTCTGCTGAGAAGGGGGCCGCCAGCATTTTATTTTTTATTTTTTTATGTTATTTTAAGTTATTTCCCTATCCACATTTGTTTGCAGATCACTTGCCATGCTCTTAACAACATTTTGTTGCCATTTGCAGCCCTCTAGCACTTTCCATGACTTTTTTACAGCCATTTTAGTGTTCAAAAGTCCGGGTCCCATTGACTTCAATGGGGTTCGGAGTTCGGGGTCAAGTTCGGGTCAAGTTCGGTCCCGAACCCAGACTTTTTTCCGAAGTTCGGCCAAACCCACTGAACCCGAACATCCAGGTGTCCGCTCAACTCTACCCAGGACCAGTTGGAATGGTGACAGCACAGTGCCAGAGGACAGGTAATTGACAGCTTCATTTGACAGGTAAGTCTGTCACAATGTGCTAATATGCGGTACATACTAGCGCATTATGTCATAAACCTCCAAAAATTCCACTTTAAAGCGTATACAGGTTTAGAGCTATGACCCTAGGAAGCTCTTTGGTCAGTAATTAGTTGAGATTAAATATATTTACAAGCAGACATGTACCATCTATTCAGATGAGCTAACATTGAAATATTTGCTTCTCTGGAAATTCATAAATTTTGCATTCAAAGTCCTCCTTATCATCCATTTCTTGATACTTGTTGGCAACAGCTTGGGGCACTTTTATGTTATGATGGCATTGCAATAAATACCTTCTCAGAAAAGACAGTGAAAACTGGGCATCAGAACACTTCTCAGTCAGTTCTCCAGCCTACAGACCCAGCAATTTATGATGTCTTTGCTTATGGAGACAATGAAGTCTATGGGAGAGATTTAATAAAACAGGTGCACTGAGAATCGGGTGCAGCTGTGCATTGTAATCAGCTTCTAACCTCAGCTTGTTCATATAAAACCTGTATAACTATAAAACCTGAAAGCTGATTGGTTTCTATGCAGGGTTGCACCACATTTTGCACTTCCTAGCTTTAGTAAATAACCCCCCTATGCCTTTTTGTTGCTAAAGGTGATGTTTGTTAATATTTGTCTGATGAAGTTTTGATGTAGAAACTTATAGCGGACAGGATATTTTAATACCATTGGCAATAAAGAGATTCAAACAAAATCAGGGATGTTTAGTTCACCTCACCATCAATCTCTGCGCTTTTGTCATACTACACATCCCCTGCTGTGGTTTTCCTATTCTGATCACCACTCCATCCTCATTTCTCCACCCTGTGAAGTATTCCCCTCTACTTCCTCTTTTAGCACATACTGTAACTTGCTGTACCCGTTTCTTTTCCCTTCACCCTCAGATGTCTCCTCCTCTTCCATGCCCTGATACATTTCCCAGGCATTACAGTGGTTGTAAACCCACTTAAAAAAAATAAATAAAAAACTAACACCTGCAAGACAAAGGCATAATGAGCTAGTATGCATAGCATACTAGCTCATTATGTAATACTCACCTGAGATCGAAGCCCTCGCTGCGATGCCTGTACACAGCACTGGCCGGCGCCATCTCTCCCGGGGTTATTTCTGGTTATGGCCGCTCTGTGATTGGCTGGAGCTGCGATGACGTCACTCCCGCCATGTATGTGCCGATGACGTTGGTCCATGCAAATACAGGGGATATCTCCTAAACCATGCAGGTTTAGGAGATATCCTGGGTAGCTACGGGTAAGCCTTATTACAGGCTTACCTGTAGCAAAAAGTGGTCTGTAAGGGTTTACAACCACTTTAACCATCTTCTAATTATCTTGGCCACTCTCATCAGGACCCAAATCTGATTTAACCCCCGGTTACAGCGGTGTGACTTGTCATGCGATTTGACAGTTTCAAATCACATCACAAGTTGCACCCTATTGTCCGTATTGGAAGCGGTCAAAACGGTGCGACTCCGACTCTGTCAGAGTTGAACCATTTTTGAAAGTAGTTCCTGCACTACTTTTTGCAAGTTCAGGTGCGACTTGCATAGACATATGTGCATGAAGTCACAGATGTCTTCCAAGTAGTTTGGCCGAAACTTGTCTTGCATACACACGCACAAAGTTGTCGGAAAATCCGATCATTCGGAACAAGGTAACGTACAACACGTACGACGGGACTACGTAGAGGCCAGTAGCCAATAGCTTTCGTCTTCAAATTTTTTCTGGGCATGCGTGGCACTTTGTGCGTCGGAATTCTCTACACACAATCAAAAAAAGTCCAATCGGATTTTGTTGTCGGAAAATTTTAGATCCAGCTCTCAAACTATTTCAGTCAGAAATTCCGACGGAAAAAGTCCGATAGAGCCCACACACGATCAGATTTTCCGACAACATAATCTGATCAGACTTTTTCTGTCTGAATTTCCGACCGTGTGTACGGAGCATAAGTAGGTGAACTTGTTTGTATAGGTGCAGTCCACCCACAGAAATCCAATACACTACCATCACTGCAAAACTGCCATCACCCAGGGAATGAAGGATTTGGGGCTCTTTAGATTCAACCCTCTCTTCATTTGGAACCTGCCTCTGCACAAGATTATGTCAGCTTTTGGATCTCAAATCGGCAAGCTCAGGACAGCCATCTTAAAGTGATACTTTACCTGTTGCTGCCCATACTATCACAATGGATGTTGTTCATCCCCTGTGATAGCATTAAAGTTGAGTAAAAAAAAAGAAAGTGTAAATTTTTTTTTTAAATAAAAAAGCCTACTCCCGCGCTGTAGGTCCCATAAGAATATATAAATGGTGATCGCACCACACATGTGAGGTGTCGATGCAAACATCAGAGTGACAGCAATATGACAAATCTATTAATTTGGTAACCTGTAAAGGCATTTAAAAGGTTGTCTATGGATGATTACATTTAATGTACTGTAGTTTGAAGTCATTCCACGGGTGTGCGCAACTTTAAATTGTGACATGTTGGGTATTTATTTACTTGACATAACAGCTTCTTTTATATTCTATCAAAAATTGGGTAATGTATTGTGTTTGTGTGCACTAAAATTCATTACTTTTACTTTTTCATTCAATAAACTGCTGCCCTAATATCATGTGAAAAAAATGCTACCATTTTATTCTCCAGGGACTTTGCTTTCAGAGAATATTAAATGATTGGAGGTTATAAGTAAATTTTCTAGCAAGATAATATATATGTGAGAAATGTCAGAACTGGCCCAGTAGGTAAGTGGTTACACAGACACACTCTGGAGTGGTCACAAATTAGAACAAGCATGCAGTCAGTGTAGTGACTGGGCTGATGCCAGGATTTTGATTATGAGACAACACTTAGACCTCTTTCACACGGGACGGATCCATAATGATCCGCCCCGTAAACATCCGCTTGCTCAGTGGGGATCGCTCCGCTGATTCCCGCTGAGCCGGCGGATGACAGGGCGGTCCCTGCACACTGTGGAGGGACCGCCCTGTCAGATCTCCGCTCTCCTCTATGGCGGATTGGATGAACACAGACCGTCTGTCCGTGTTCATCCAATCCGCTCTGCAGAAGGATAGAAAATAGGATTTTCCTCCATCTGCAGAATCGGACCATAGCAAAGACGGACGATATCGGATGTCAGCGGATGCTCATCCGCTGACACCCGCTATCCCATAGGGATGCATGTATGTCCGTATTTCATCCAAAGACAGATGGATGAAATACGGACATGCATGTGTGAAAGGGGCCTTACACTGACAGTGTGGGGCACCTGTAGCAGTTTTAGAAGCTGACTGGGCAGAATTACATAGAAATGCAATCAGAGTCATTTCAAAAGGCTGAGCAAACATCCTGCATGTTTGCCCAAGAATAGTGATTTACTAGGCAGTGAACCCAGGGTCAGGATATCTGCTCTGGAACCTGCACCTTAAATATCAAGTCAGCAGTGGCAACCCTCATTTCTGATCTCGCAGGATGTCTGATTTTTCTATTTTTTTTCTTGAAGAAAAATTCTGTTAGCTGAATAAAAGAAAATGTATAATTATAAACTCACCACATGGATGTTGGCCTCATGTTTCCAGCCTAACATCTTCCTCAAAACCCCAATCCCGGTATTATCGGTAGGCCTCCAGGGCCCAGTGGGTTTGCAAGTAAGCCATTTAGTATGCCGCCGACTCCTACTAAACCATTGAGCTAGGAGAAAAAAAAATGGATACATTATATAATATATGTGAGGACATAATGAAATGAGATAAAAGGTTATAATGGTCTACTTAACTGACTATAACTAAATATAAAGTAACTTTATTTGCTCCATTTCAGGCTTGCAATGTATAAAATATTAAAACGTATTTATATATTTAAATTTATGTGACTGCCATCAGAATCAGTAAAATGTTGACTAATTTACCAATATTCATGCAAATGGAATAACCTCAACCTGGAAAAATGGAACACGGATTTATACCTGGTATTGACTAAATATAGGTGTAGATCCTAGGATAAAACGGGTACAACTTGCAAGAATAAATAATAAAAAGTAACAGAAAATATAATATAAATACTCCAAAACTAATTAATAATTACTCAAAAATCATATGGCTCACCTTCACTTCACTACACCTTACATATGTCAGGTTGTATAACACTTTTCCATGGCTGAGTTAATGATAAGTGGAAGCTTATAGAACGTTTGAGTCTCTGCTTTTAGGCTGGATTCACACCTGTGCGTTTTTAGTGTTTTTTGCATTTTGCAGATTTGCACTGCAGTCCATTTAACATGGTTTCCTATGGGACACGTTCTGTAGTGCAAATCTGCAAAATGCAAACAGCACTAAAAATGCATAGGTGAGAATCCAGCCTTACAGAGTTGAAGGCCTGAGCTGTCTCACAAGCTTGCAGTCTACTCAACTACCCAGTAAAACATATAATTTCATTCTACATTTGCCTGTTTGATTTATTGCCTGTCAGGAATTGGTTCGCTTGCTGTTACTCCCAAACCTATAGACTGCAGTTCCGGTGTCCACCAGTGGGTGTCTCTCAGCAGCCAGAATCTCATGGTAATCAGTCATCAGCTGATGCTGGTTGCAGAAATAGTACTTAAACTACCTGTGCTACTCCCCTTTGCCTTGGTGTTTGTCCATGTGCATCTGACCTGTGTTCCTGTATCCTGATCCTGACCCTGCATCCTGATCCTGATCCCCTTACCCGCCTGCCCGTTCCTACTCCCATATGCCCTCTCCCTGTCCTGGTTTGCTCCCTGCTCTTTCTACCTGATCTTCCATGTATGACCCTGGCTCTGACATCGACTACACTTCTCATATCTGCTGTCTGTATATATTTAGTTTAGGTAGTTGCTCATTGTTTGTTCACTAGTTTTTTAGATTCTCTGGCTTTAATTTATGCAGTTCTGGTATACTGGAGGTGCGTTTATATTTTTGTTATTCATTTTATTCTCAATAAATTACATTATTTGACATATACTTGTGCCTGTCCACACATTTCTGGCCACGCCTGTTTCACAGGATGCCAGCACTCGGTATCCTTGACACTACCACTAAAAGACTGGACTTCTAATCACAATTACAAACCAGTGAGTTTTCTGTATGGGCTAGTAAAGTTATAAAAGCTCAAGAAATGTAAAAATAGGAATGAATGATACTAATATTAACCAGCTTAAAGTGGAGCCCCCCCACAAAAAAAAGCATTAATATTCCTAAAAAAAACAAAAAAAAAAAAACATTTGGAATTTTTTTTTTTAACTCACCTCTAAATGGCTGTTGCTAGGGGGTCCCTCGTAGTCTGCCTCCTTCAGTGCCTGGGCTGGTGACATCACTTCCCCTCGGCGCAGGAAGGGCTCAGCTCTGCCCCCTCCCTCCTGTCAATCATCTGGGACACGTGACAGGTCCCAGATGATTGCAATTAGTGAATGGACAATTGGATGTGGCAAACAATCAAATGATAAAAATGAAAACATGTGAGATGAAATAAAAAAAAATGTAATAAAAGTAAAAATAATAAAAATAAAAGTAAAAATAAAAAACAAAAAAATTTTATGGTGCAATAAAAAAAATGTAATGGTACAAAGTATAAAGAAGTATCACCTATATAAGAAGAAAAATCTTTGAGAAAGCTTCTCAAGCACTGGACACTTTTTTTATAAAGCACATTCACTTTATTGTACCATTACATTTTTTTTTTTTTACTTTTCATTTTATTCAATTTTTTTCATTTCATCTCACGTGTTTTTATTCTTATCATATGATTGTTTACCACATCCAATTGTTCATTCACTAATTGTATTTTTTTGTTTAAGTAGCAGCCACTGTCAGAATTGTCAGAGCTGCTATCACTAGCATTGCCATTTGCACCAGGTCACTGCACAAGTCACTTTAAATATACTTTTGTTTCCACAGTTGGTTGTGCAGTTACACTGAAATGATTTCTGTGCTGCACAGATTGCCTGCAGTTGGTTATATAATTAATTCCTACACCGTATAGATTGTTTCACAACACAAGGTGGTATTAGGGTTTTTTTATTAATTTTTTTCATTTTTATGTCTGTTTGGAGTAATTTCCAAGGGCACATGTGTGTTTTCAGAAATTTTAGACACACTTCTCAAGCACTTCTATCCATATCAGAATCCACCGACACACTCCAGAGGGTGCAACACAGGTTTACACATACTTTTCAATTTTAATTTATGTTCCTTCTAGCCTTGTAAGGCAACATAAATATATGGTTTTGCCTTCACATATCAAACATTTGGTCATTAAAGGGCCATATTGCAGGAGTTTAGTCAATCACAGGCTGAGGGTCTAGCACAGGTCTCATTTTATTTTATTTTATTTAAGAGCACAATGCGCTCTTCGGGGTTCTTTTCCTTTTACCTATAGAGGTCATTTGTCCTAATAAGGGAACACTCTTTTTATAATAAACCAGCATATCAAAGGCTGGGGGTCTAACATATTACATACACTTTTTTCCATTTCAAGACTAATGCATACCATGAGATTCTAGTTAACTCTAAAATGGTACTCGCGGCCTCACTAGGCACACAGAGATACCTATTTCTGCGCTCTATTCAAACTAGTGCAGCCCGCAGGGGGTATAACACAGCAACACTTAGAAATCAGAACGACCCCGGAAATCTTGCATAAATACGCTCCTAAAGCTTCTCGAGTGTGCTGGAGGTGCCGGAGTGATATCGGCTCCCATTTCCACAGCTTCTGGGAATGTCCCATGATTCAACCTTTTTGGTCCTCCATCCAAACCCATCTACAAGAACTCTTTGAAACTACTCTCCCTCTAGACCCGATCCAATATCTTTTGGGCTTGCCGTTCCCTAATATCTCCAGACATGCCCAGAGGTTAGCCGCCTTTTTTCTCCTGGCAGCAAAGAGGGCAATACCTTTGAGATGGTTGTTCCCCCTCCCCCCCTCACACAGGTTCTACAAATATTGGAACAAATTTGCAGGATGGAACACATGACTGCGACAGTCCATGATACACTTTCTCAATTTTCCAAGACTTGGGACTTGTGGGATCAGTCAAAAAACTTAATCCAGATGCCGTTTCACTGTTCCCTCAGTAATATAATACAGTACACTTTTAAACATAAGTTCTAAATTCTATGTTGTTTGTGATTCCATGGTGCCCCCTCCCTTTCTTCCCATTCTCTCCCCCCCCCAGGTGGGTTTCTCCTGAGGCGTCCTGGTTCTTCAGTTTGGATGCCCTGGAGACCCCACTGACACTGGATCCAGAGAGCAACATTTTGATTTATGTGAAATATTATTTTTGTTTATGCCCCTGGTTCCCCTCCCCCCTTTCCACCCTTCCTGGTCTATACAGTTGAATTATTTTACTCTTGCGAATTTTGTAGCATTGTAACGATATGTCTATGGTTTTAACATCTGTTACATACCTTTTTCAATCAGTATTCTTATAAGATGTACTACATGTTTGATATCTACTCTGTTTTTTGTTTGTATCCTTTTTTTTTTGAAAAATTTAATAAAAATACAGTAAAAAAAAAAAAAAAAATTGGAAGAGCGCCAATCCTACTACACTTTAATTAACAAGTTAATAATAAATAATAATTTTTTTTCGTTTTTTTTTGTTTTATTTATTATTATTATTATTATTATTATTGTTGTTATTTATTATTATTAATTAATTAATTACATTCCATTCATTTACATACGGCATTCATTATTTTTGATAATTTGTAACTTCAGATAAAATTCGTATTTGTTACGTTCACTAACATCCAAATTTGAAAGGAAATTCCAATATTTATAATTTAAAGTGAAACAATAAAAGTGTATTTTTTAATTTCGTACCTGGGGGGTGTCTAGTATGCATGTAAAGGGGCGCATGTTTCCCGTGTTTAGAACTGTCTCTGCGAAAAGTGTCATTTTTGCAGAAAAGAAAGCTATTTAAAATCACTCGCGGCTATATGAATTGTCGGCTCCCGTAATACAGAGAACAGTCATTCATTGAAAGTCATTCATAAAAAAAAAAGTCATTGATAAAAAAAAAAAAAAAAAAAAAAAGCGCAGGGGTCCCCCCAAATTCAATAACCAGGCCCTTCAGGTCTGGGATGGATATTAAGGGGGATCCCAGACAAAAAATAAAAATAAAAAATGGCGTAGGGTCCCCCTCAAAATCCATCCCAGACCCTTGAGGTCTGGGATGGATTTTAAGGGGAAACCCAGCCAAAAAAAAATGGCGTGAGGTCCCCCTCAAAATCCATACCAGACCCTTATCCAAGCACGCAACCTGGCAGGCCGCAGGAAAAGCCTGAACCGCCTGAACCGTACCAGGCCACATGCCCTCAACATTGGGAGGATGCTTTGGGGGTCTAAGACCCCCAAAGCCTCTTGTCCCCATATTGATGAGGACAAGGGCCTCATCCCCACAACCGTGCCCGGTGGTTGTGGGGGTCTGCGGGCGGGGGGCTTATCGGAATCTGGAAGCCCCCTTTAACAAGGGGACCCCCAGATCCCGCCCCCCCCTGTGTGAAATGGTAAGACCTACCATTTCACCAAAAAAGTGTAAAAAATGGTAAAAATGACAGGAGACGGTCTTTGACAATTCCTTTATTAAAATCTTCTTTCTTCTTTCTTCTGGTCTTCCTTTCTTCATCTTCTCCTTCCGGCATCTTCTTCTTCCATCTTCTTCTGCCTCCGATCCGCTTCTTCTTGGCCTTCTCGTCCAGCATCGGTGTCTCTTCTGGGCCGCTCCGCGCAATGGGAGGCTCCCGCTGGGTGAGGCTTCTCTTCGGTATCTTCTTCCACGGCGTCGGTCTCTGAGGCTTAGTAATAGTTAAGTTATTATTAGTTAGTTATTATTTCAGATTTTTGACCAGGTGTTCTAGTCCCTCTCCACTCTATCCAAAACTAAAAATGTTTTGTATTTAGTTATATTTTAAGACCAGTAGAGTAGTATTTTGGTCTATGGGATTAACCTGACTGCTCTATGTGTATCAGTAAATACTTCTTCCGTCTCTATAGAAATATTAATGATTGGATGTTTTGCCTATTCTGAACCAAAACTGCAAACTGAGTTGTTAAAGTTGGGATTTGCTGAGCATCATTTTTTTTTTTTTCATTTTATACATGTATGCAAAATAAAACAGAATTCAGGTATTAAACACAGTCCTTATGTTTATTAACTTCATACTGTTATCAATATAGTCGTTTTCACTATAGTGTTTTTTTTAATGACCTTAAGACCACTTTCACACTGAGGCGCTTTTCAGGCACTTTCACGCTAAAAACAGCACCTAAAAAGCTCACAAAAACTTATTTCCATTAAAATCAATGAACACTTTCACACTGGGGCAGTGTGCTGGCAGGCAGGCAGGACTCCCCTCCCCATTGAAATTAATGGAAAGCTCTTCAAAAGCGCCTGAAAAGCTCTTCAAAAGCGCTCAGTGTTTTTACTGGCAGTTTAGAAGCGCTTCAGTGTGAAAGTGGCCTAAAGTAGAGCAGGCACAGACAATAAACCTTTGTGAGGGGTCTGGTGTACCAGATCAGCATCTTTGTACAAGCAACTAGCACAGCTTTAGAAATTAGGATCGAATTATTGACAATTTAGATTTAGAGAATTAAACAGCATAAAATGATTTCTAAAGAGATTCGTTTTAGACCGGACTAGTTCTGTGAAGTGTTATAATTCATCTTAAATTTGGAATTGAGGACATACATATTTTTTTTACACTCAATAACAATGTAACTATTGTTAGGGTGAAAGTTGTCTTTGATAATATACTGTTGCTATTGATCAGGGGTGTCCAACCTGCACCCAAGACATCTATGGATGTGGCCCAACACCAAATCATAAACTTACTTTAAAATGTTGATTTCTTTTTAGGGGGGCATTTTTTTATAAAAATGCATTTATATCTAGGGAACACATGTGGCCGAAAGAACAATTTGACAGCATCTCATTACTTTTATAAGTTTTAATTTCCCAATGAAAAACAGCCACTCTTCACAATCACGCCTTCATGTCATCAGTTTTTGGCAGCACCTATATTTCTGAGCTGTTATTTTTAAGGATGAACCAAAATATCTGGTGAGCACCTTGAGAATACACTGAGAATTGCTACTACGGTACATCCATCGAACCAAATAGTGACGCATTCGTTTATCAAAAACAGTGTCAAATATCGCACTAGGTTTATGCTGCCCACTTTTACTTATTATAAATATTAGAATTTTTTTTTTTTCAATCAGGTAGGTACATTATCTACATATATAAGTGGTTATTTACTTGTGATCTGCCTGACTTTTTCTGCTCATCAGTTATCCTTATTGTTAAAGTGGATGTAAACCCGAAAAATTTTATTTAATTTTTTTATGTCATAATGTAGAGTATAAGATTTCCTATCATTTGAGCCCAGTCTTGCCACAAAGAGTTAATCCAGCAATCCTCTTTTTTGTTCAGTGAGATAAATCTTGACAAACAGAGAAAAACTTTGTCAAATCCTCCCCCTTGCTGTGAGTGACAGGTGATTTACATATCTTGTGCACTAGCCTAAGAGACATGCATTATTTTTTAATTCCCTCCCACTCCTTTCTTCTGCTGCTCTGCAAGGATTGGCTGTTCCACACCTCAGCATGATTTGGCATGCTGAAGTCATGTGGGGACTTTTCTGGGTTTTGAATGGATGTTAGTGATCATAGCAGAAGTTCAGTGTAAGAAAAAAACAGGAGAAAATGCATGTTAATAAGGGGAGTGTAGAGGTGGGCGGGGAGTCTACTGACATCACGACTCCACCCACTGAGCCCTGGAAAACAGACCCACCCACAAAATCTGCAGTTTTTTGGGTCTCATAGCAGACAGAGGGGAGACATTTGACAGATAAGTATACATGCAGGAGGCATGTATATCCTTCTAGATAACCAATATTGCAGTAGTTTAGAAAGGATGAGCGTGGGTTTACATCCACTTTAATGTATTTTACGTGAGGCCCAGGACAATTAATCTTCTTCCAATGTGGCCACGGAAGGTCAAAAAGTTGGACACCCCTTCTATATACAAAGTGTGCTTAAGGAAATTACAGTTTTATATATGGCTTAGCCTATCCTAAAATAGATTATACTCAAAAGCAAAATTTCAGACTACTGTAATACTTTTTTAAAGATATAATTTGCGAAACGTATAAGGAATACATTTCAAACTTACCACGGAACATAATAATGGGCCAACCACAGGAAGTTGCTAGAATAAAGAAAAAGATAATTAAAACACTAAGGTTTAGCTATTTAGTCGAATAATGTGTTAAGTATTACATTTTTTCAGGTGTACCAAACATATAGAGGTTAGATGATTTGTTTTTTCTTTTACTGTAAAGTAGTCAAGTGGTATTTTTTATTTGTACAATTTAACAAAAAGTTTTTTTTGATTCTCATCTACATATTTCTTAATCTAACTATACAGTTCACCCAATGTAATATTTGCTGAATACAGCAGAATAGGTAATACATACAGATATCATGAACCAAAAGAACATCTTACCCCAGTAATGCTCAGTAAACTCAAAAATACACAGCCAAGTAGATCATCAAGTGCTTCCAGTGTCTCTTCCTTAAAATAAAAAATAAATAATGTATTAAATTCTGTTTTGAGAGCTAATATAATGTACCATTATTTATTGTGTTCATTGCTTTACATCTGTGTTGTATATTTTCATTTGGTTTTAGATTTGTTTTGTTTTTATTGAAACATTTATTTACTGCATTGACTCTGGTATTGTTTTTGCGATGATGTCTGTCTGGGAGCTTTTGACACTTATTGCTTGCTGTGACAGTAAGGCTGGCCATACATTAGGAAATTTTCTTTCCTTTTAACTACGGTTGAAGGAAAGTAAATTACTTGGTTTCCCCATCAACACAGTCAGTGGAAAATCCCTCCTGCAGTGCTATTGTACTTCCCCACAGCTGAATACAATAATCATTGCTTGGCAGCTATAGCCACCGACAGCTGAATACAATAATCATTGCTTGGCAGCTATAGCCGCCGACAGTGATCAACTGTAAAAAAAAAGCAGACAGGCTGGTTGTACTGAAGTCAGTCGATAGATCACCAATGCAACCAGCCTGCCCATAGATGGATTGGAATATGGCCAGTTCAGCAGGAACTTCGATCTGTCTATGACCGGCTTTAGTCCCCTCCCCCCAGTTAGAAGCACTCATATAGGGAACATATTAACCCCTGCAGCGCCCCCTAATGTAAACCCCTTCCCTGCCAGTCACATTTATACAGTAATCAATGCATTTTTATAGCACGGATCGCTGTATAAATGTGAATGGTCCCAAAAATGTGTCAAAAGTGTCCGATATGTCCGCCGCAATGTCGCAGTCACGATAAAAATCGCAATTCGCCGCCATTACTAGTAAAAAAATAATAATAATAAAAATGCTATAAATCTATCCCCTATTTTGTAGACGCTATAACTTTTGCGCAAACCAATCAATAGACGCTTATTGCGATTTTTTTTTACCAAAAATATGTAGAAGAATTCGTATCGGCCTAAACTGAGGAAAAAAATTGTTTAAAAAAAAAAATTGGATATTTATTATAATAAAAAATAAAAATATTGCGTTTTTTCAAACTTGTCCCTCTTAATTTGTTTATAGCGCAAGAAATAAAAACCGCAGAGGTGATCAAATACCACCAAAATAAAGCTCTATTTGTGGGGAAAAAATTCTAAAAATTTTATTTGGGTACATCGTTGCATGACCGCTCAATTGTCATTCAAAATGCGACAGTGCTGAAAGCTGAAAAATGGCTTGGTCAGGAAGGGGGTGTTCGTACCTGTGACAGACCTGGCTGGGACACAGGCTGTTGGAGGGGACTGAATGCGAGCCTATTACCTTGCGATTATGGGCCCTGGCATTTGGGGGAACAGTGCCCTTTGAGCAGCAAGCCTGGGACCCCTGAGCTGGTGGTACTTGGATTCAGGTCCATGCTGGCCCCCCAATACACATAGAATCTGTATGTGTATTTGGCATATTAGCAAGAGACGCTAATGTCATGACTCATGAACTCCAGCCACCTGTCTGTTGTGTTAATGAATATAGTCTGGCTTGTAAGAGTATTTCACCTATTGTTGTATGTGCTAATTAACCCTGCAATTGAATGAAGGAGTCCAGTGTTGATTAAGATAATTAGCTCATGCTAATTAGGGTAGGTGTGAGTCATCTGGCTGTATATATGTGTGACATGTCAAATAAAGATTCATTCCTGATGTACCCTACACTGGTGTTGTCTGGTGACTGGGTGAGCTAATGGGTCTTGGATTGTGTGGTACCGGACAGAGGAAGCATTTACGGCGGACATATTGAGTACGAGGTCCGTCACAATTGGCTGGCAGCGGTGGGATCGTGCTTCCTTGTCGTGAACACATCCAAACCATCACCTGGATCCAAGGCCCGGATAGCAGAGGTACAGATACGTCATGGAAGAGGAATTCGGAAGGAGGTTGCGAGAGATGCGGATACAGCACAGAGGATCAGTATCGGTGCAGGTCCTGCTGGGATGGTATGATTCTGTTCGCCTACAACTCTGGAAAGAAGCGCTAGCCTGTGAGAAGCGACACCAGGGAAAAGTTCTCCCCTCCATCCATGTAAGGTACTGGTCGCAGTATGAAGTACGATTGCTGTTATTGGGGGAACAACCGAAGCAGGAGTGGACAGCTGAGTTAAGCAGGCTGATCCGGGCAGAAATGCGTTTGGACGAGAGCTACAGAGCCCTCCGGTGGTATGTAGCCCAAGTGTGCCCGTGGACAGCAGATGACAGGCCCACGGAAGGCTTTGATTATAATGGCCTGGGATTGTTGTACTGGAGGCTGTCTGAGGACCCCGACTTTGGGAGTAATCTGGAGTGGCGTTTGGAGGAAATAATGGAGCACAGAGAGCAAAGATTGAACGTCTCGGAAGTGCTCTGGGCACAGGAAGATTTGGAGTTCCTGGCCGCTCAGGAATGGGAGCTGGAGATTGTCTACATACAGCTGCTAGACTCTGCTCAGCAGCAGGGTGGGGCTCCATTTGCCTGGGACTATCAGGAAATACCAGCAGACAGCTCTGAAATCCTGGCTGAAGAGTCAGCAATGTGGCATAGTAACAGAGTGCTTTGCCCACCTGCCCCCGCAGCTATGGATGCAGAGGTCTTATGGCGGATGCAGAAAGTGCTGACTGACCTTGACAAACCTGTTACTGCACAAAACGAGGTTGGATGGAGGAATATGCCTGTCCAGCAGCATGCAAGAGAATCGGCAGTGGAAACTCTGGAGATTGCCGTCCCCAAACCTGAAGTGCTGACAACAGGGCAGAGCTCTGCTAACTTCTGCCCAGCATCTACAGCAGTATCTGGAGAGTTACAAGGAACTTCCCCAGCTGAAGCGCTGGTCACCGGACAGAGGGTCCAAGACCTCTGCCCCACACCTGTGTCAGTTTTGGAGGCTCAGGGTGAGAAGGTGGCGATCACTTCCCAGCAGCAGATACAGGGGGAGAAGGGAGAGGAGGTGTTTGTTGTCCCTCCTCAACAGTCGGCCAGGGGGGAGAAAGTGGTCTTTCCTCCCCAGCAAAGATCCGTGCACCTGGGAGACAATACCACAGACATGTCATCCCAGCAGCCAGATGAGGGAATGGAAAAGGAAGCAGCCGACTCCCCTTCCCAATGGCAGCTACACAATTTGGGAGTGGAGGAAGCCAGCCTCCTGCCCCAACGGTTAACCATAGCGGAGGATGTGGAGTCCCCAGCAGAAGTGCTGACAACAGGGCAGAGTGCTGCCCACCCCTGTCCAGCACCAGCAACAGCTGCGGAGTTCCAGGGAGCTGGGGCAGTCGGCCTCTCTCCCCAACAGTTAGCTGGAGGAGATGATGTAGGGAAGCTCCTACACCCAGCTGAACTGCTGGCAACGGAACAAAGTGCTGCTGGCCTCTGCCCACAACTAACAGAGGGCAGATTTCCTGTAAAGGGGGATGGGACTGCAGTCCCCACCTGTATACCCCAGGGATGCTGGGCTGTCGGCCCAGATCCCCAACAGCATGATGGAGTGAGCCCAGTCACCGTGTCTTCTCTCCAGCGGCTGAAAAGACTCCAGGGAGAAGGGCCAGTCCAGGCCTCTCCCCAGCGGCGGATATGTTCTATGAGAGAGGCAGAAGTTGGCTGGGTGAGTCGTTAGAGGACTGGAACCACTGACTAACTTCGGAGTCAAGTCTCTCTGGGGTCTCCTCCTGTGTTAGTCTCCTGCCGAAAGGGGAGAAATGTGACAGACCTGGCTGGGACACAGGCTGTTGGAGGGGACTGAATGCGAGCCTATTACCTTGCGATTATGGGCCCTGGCATTTGGGGGAACAGTGCCCTTTGAGCAGCAAGCCTGGGACCCCTGAGCTGGTGGTACTTGGATTCAGGTCCATGCTGGCCCCCCAATACACATAGAATCTGTATGTGTATTTGGCATATTAGCAAGAGACGCTAATGTCATGACTCATGAACTTCAGCCACCTGTCTGTTGTGTTAATGAATATAGTCTGGCTTGTAAGAGTATTTCACCTATTGTTGTATGTGCTAATTAACCCTGCAATTGAATGAAGGAGTCCAGTGTTGATTAAGATAATTAGCTCGTGCTAATTAGGCTAGGTGTGAGTCATCTGGCTGTATATATTTGTGACATGTCAAATAAAGATTCATTCCTGATGTAGCCTACACTGGTGTTGTCTGGTGACTGGGTGAGCTAATGGGTCTTGGATTGTGTGGTACCGGACAGATAAAGACATTTCCCATTTCTCTACTAAAAATTATCAGGAGAGAGGAGACTGAAAAAAAAATGCAGTTCTGTCATTTACAGAGATATCTGAAAATTTTAAGATTCTTCTAGACAGTGAGCAGTTCACCATTCTCATTTGCTGGCAAGAGATTGGCTACAATTTCAAGTTACTTCCGTCTGCTACATTTCTTCCCAAAATGATTGCAAAAGCTCTTTTCATGGCTGGATTTCTGCTTAGCTAACATAGACCATGACTTTGGGTCTGGGTCTATGACTGAACTCTGGTAGGGCTCCTATTGTTATGACTTTTATGTTGATGGAATAGTGTACTATGTGCTTAAAGTTAAAGGGGTGTTCCAGGAAAATAAAAATAAAAATTAAAAGCCAGCAGCTACACATTCTGCAGCTGCTGGCTTTTAATAAATGAACACTTACCTGTCCTGCTGCCCTCGATGTCGGCACCGCAGCTGATGTCTCCATCAGCTGTCGGGTGCTGCCGCCGCCATTGCGGGTAAGGTAACCCGGCAGTGTAGCCTTTCAGCTTCACACCGGGAACCCTACTGCGCATGCGCGAGGCCCCGCTCCTCTCTCCTATTAGCCCGGCGGCCGAGGGAGGAGGAGGGAACACTGCAGTGACGTCACGGCCGCATCGCGCCGCGGTGTACTTTCGGAAGTGGGAAAGGATACCTGTCAAAGACAGGTATCCTGTCCCCCCTCCCCCCCGAAAGGTGCCAATTCTGACACCGGAAGGGGGGAGGAATCCGATGAGCGGAAGTTCCACTTCAGGGGGGAGCTCCGCTTTAATCCACACTGGGTCTGTACACCTAAAACTGAACTGCTAATTTTGTAATCATCCATTTTAGTTGTACTGATTCAGAGTAAGAAACTCATATTTAGCTTCTCCAGTCCTAGCCTTAAATTAACCATTATTTTTAGTTTTTCTTTATTCAGTCACTGGGCTAAAACAAAAAAAAAATCTTCCATCTACACAAGAGAGTTGGGTGGATGATTTCCCCCTCCAGAACACTGTATTGTGACAGTGGCAGGTTACACTGATTGGCAGCTACAGTTGATGGGCTGCAGCTGCCGTTTGATTGAAAGTTTTCTAACATGTCCCTTTGACAGAAATAGATTAACCACTTCCCTCCCAGCCTATTGTCAAATGATGGCTGGGTGGGCATTCGTCATTCTGGGTGGACATCATAGGATGTCTTCCCAGGATGTGCCTTGCACGCTTCCCACAGACCGTGCTGTGGCACGATCTGTCACCAGCTGTGTCCACCCGACACAGCCCATGACTTATCATGGTACTGGTCCACTTCCAGTACAATGTGATCGCTGTAACCAATCACAATAGATCACATGCCAACTGTAAACAATGGATGGCTTCCTTTAATGCCATTCATTGTGTAGAATTGTGTTCCAAGCTGTGATTGGTCACAGTGATCACATGGTAGAGACAGGGCCAATCAAGGCCCATCGGTACCATGTGATTAGCTGTGGCCAACAAAACACACTGAATGAATCAGTTTCATTCAGTAAAAATGGCTACTTATACCAGTGAAATTCTCTCGTATAAGCCATCATAATGTGTAAATTAAAATTGTGACAAAAAATTCCAACTTCAAAAAACGTAGAAAAAAAAAAATTATGTTTCATAGTTTGTTATAAAATTTTGCAAACAGGTAATTTTTCTCCTTCATTGATATGCGCTGATGATGCGACACTGGTGGGCACTGATAGGCTTCACTGATGGGTACTGATAGGCACAAATAAGGCGGCAGTGATAGGTATGGATAAGGTGGCAGTTATAGGCACAGATAAGGCGGCAGTGATGGGCACAGATAAGATGGCACTGATGGGCCCTGATGGGTGGCACTGATGGGCATGGCTTGGAGCTCGACCGGAATGGACGCAGATTAACTGAGCTCCGCCAGACGATAAATCCCCTTCCAGCCATCATTAGAAAGCGATGGGCAAGCGAGACAAAACACTAACCTGCCTAGGACCACAACGCTCCTTTTCTACGCCAGGAACCCGCAGCATCCCGGAGATTTTTGAGCTCCAAACCCAGAGAACCAGAGGCCGCTCTGCCAAAATGGCGCTGAGGAACCACGAGGCGTCACACAGTGAAGACTCCATGTCGGCAACGGAAGACATGGTAAGGGACACTGAGTGCTCGGACCACCCTCTGAGATATTCAGAGATGACAAAGATCGCTGCTGACATTAAGACTACTCTGTCTTCTGCAATTACCGACCTGAGATCGGACTTTTTGAAACTGTCAGACAGGCTATCCCAGACGGAGAGAGCGGAAGCCAAGCGAGACAGGGTGGTTGAAAACTTATCATCCACGGTCTCGGCCCATACCATTCACCTAATCCAGATGAACCGACATCTAGAAGATTTGGATAACCGCGGACGCAGACAGAACATTAGGGTGAGGGGGATACATGAAAAGATTGAACCGGCCCAGATCAAATATGCCCTCCAGGATGTGTTTAATACCCTGCTTAATAGGCCCAAAGAGACAGACATAGATTTTGTGCGGGCGCACAGGGCCTTGGCGCCAAAACCGTCTGACAATGCCCCCCGAGAGACATCATATGCTGCCTCCAGAGCTTCCCTCTGAAGGAGGAAATACTTGGCAATGCAAGAAAGAGCGACCAAATCCTTTTTGAAGGGCAAGCTGCCCCGTACCAAGACTTGTCCCACATAACCTTACAAAACAGGAGAGCACTGCGCCCCATGATCACCGCTTTGAAGGATAAAGGCATCCCATACCGCTGGCGTTTCCCATTCGCACTCAACGCCACATTCCTGGGAAAACAACACTACCTGAGACTACCGGACGACATACCGCATTTCTGTGAGCAACTGCAGTTGCCCCTTATTGATGTACCGGAGTGGTACAGAGAATTCAGGTCCCCACAACGAGATGTCTCCCCACCTGGCACCCCGCGATCATCACCATCCAAACCGTCATCCACCAAGAAATCCAAGCCTGAAAGGCACCACGGACCAGAAGCTGGCAAGTCCCCTCATCCCTCAAGAGGACCTTGGTCGCTGACATGAAAGTAAGTGGGACCACTTTAATATCTGACCACACTGCTGTGTCAGGAGACCGGCACCCATTTTAAGTCACCATCTGACGGTGACCTGGAGCCCCTGCCACACACCATGCGGAACTTTCCCCCCATGAGTGGGCCTTTTGTAATATACTGTATTTGTTTCTCAAAAGGGCTTCACTGGCTCTATGAAACCCCACTCACTGTTTTGGTCTAACAAGGAAGAGACAAATGCTGGGTTAGTGAGCTGCCCCATTTTAGAAGTTGAAAGTCGAAAGTCTGGACATGGACTGCCATCTTTCGGCGAGACTTGGAAACGCAACCCAGCAAATTCAATTCAATTTGGTTGCTTATTGAACCTTGTGATGATTTTTTTCCAGATAATCTAACTGACTACATTGGCAAAGCATAGACTGGATAGCCGGGTTACATTGGACAGTCTCTTGCGTGGTTGGGGTGTGCCGCCCCCCCCCCTTGCCCCCCCTGTTTTGCTGGGGGGGGGGGGGGGGCGTCCACGTTCACGTTCATGTTTATTATACCAAGATGGGGAGGGTGTTCAGAAACCCTGCTACACTAGGTTTTTGGCACGCCACTACAGTTCCTGGCTGAAACGAAGCTAACAAGGTCTGGGGTCTGTGTGGGGGGATTGCAGAATGCAGCCTATTATCCATAGGAATTGTGTTTGCAACATCTGAGATATAAGTGTTATGCTCCAGGATTCCTCGGCACTGCTAGTTAGAAGAGATACTAAGGGAAGGATGGTTAATATACAATTCCACAGGTGTCTAGAAATGGCAGATGAGAACACTACTCAATATGTTGAGAACTGAATTGCACTGTTACGCATATGTTTTGCTCATGTTACTACCCTCAAGGCTGGAAGGGGTACATGAATATAAAAGTTATACGCGTATATACTTTTGAGTCGTGGGAGGTATACCTCGGTTAAGTTATTGGAACTGGTATTTGAAAGCAGGTATTGATCCATACCTGCAGATTAACAGTTCTGGTGGTTTTTCCTCCCATTGCTCCCAATAGTGTATTCCTGTTTGGCCTCCAAGCAGGAATTCACCTTTGCTTTCCCCCAGTTTGATACTGGGAGACGTGATACTTGCATACCTCTTTAAGGGGCACTCCACCTGAGAGTGCTGGTAGACTTCTTTCTCTTCTCTCCTTTTCCTCTCTATATCTTCCTCCCTCTTCCGTCCTCTCTTCCTACCCTCCCCCTTCCCTCCCTTACATAGCATCATACGCCAGATTGGTGCCAGTAATTGTATACAATATTTTGTGTGCTAACCATGTCTTACTCTGAACTAGGTAACAATATTTCTGTGCTTTCTCATAACGTCAGAGGTCTGAACCTACCGGAGAAACGTGTCTCACTACTAAAGGAGCTTCATAAGACAGGAGCGGCAGTGGTGCTTCTCCAGGAAACTCACTTCAAAACAGGTACAGTACCCAGATTACACGACAATCACTACACTCAGGCCTTCCACGCTACGAATACCAAAACCAAGTCAAAGGGGGTATCCACCCTAATACACAAAAATGCAGACATCACCGTCACCCAACAAGTAGCAGACGAGGAGGGACGATACTTATTCCTAAAAGGACATTGGGCAGGGACACCAATTGCAATAGCAAATGTTTACTTCCCTAACACTGCACAAGTCACTTTTTGCCATCATCTGATAGAAGAATTGAAAAGCTTTGCATCTGGCTGTGTCATACTAGGCGGGGATTTCAACCTAGCGTTGGACCCCCTGGTGGACACATCAGATGGTAAGACTAGCATACAATATAGCAAATTGCGTAGAATTAAGTCACTCCTTACATCACTTACTCTAATTGACACGTGGCGCCTGGTCAATCCCTCAGATAGGGACTATACTTATTTTTCAGCACTCCACAATAAGCTTACGCATATATACTACATATTCATTACACAACGAGATATCCTATGGGTGAAAGCTGCCAAGATAGGGGTGAAGGCCCTCTCTGACCATGCACCGATTTCGCTACAACTTCAAAAAATGCACAGGAAAAAGGGTCCTCCCTCATGGGGGTTGAACCCCTCCTTGCTTACTGACACAGCTATTACCAGCAAAATGACTGAAGCGATCAAACACTACTTTAATGAAAATGCTACTGAGGAGTTGTCGCCACTTATAGTATGGGCAGCTCATAAATGTGTGGTCAGGGGGGACTTCATGCGGATTGGCGCAGAAAAAAAAAGAGCAAGGAAAAAAAGAGATTAATGATCTGATACAGACTATAGGCAAACTAGAAAAGCTACACAAACAATCTCTGGCACTGGACACAGCAACAAAATTATTGGGACTTAGAAAAGAATTACAGACTACTCTGAATCTAAGGGCCCAGAGGATCCTCTTCCTGCGGAAGGGTTTCTTCTATGAACACAGCGACAAAACAGGCAAATTTTTGGCAAGAGCCCTCAAAGACACATTACTATCAACAAACATAACAGCCATTAAGACTAGTACAAACCAAATCACACAGGATACAACTAAGATTGCACACAGGTTTCAGGAATACTACACTAGTCTGTACAATCTACCAAGCGCTCATAAACCCAACAGTTTAAAAGGGACAAAAATAGAACTTCTACATAAATTTATCAAGGAGAGCGGTCTCCCTACCCTTAGTGAGGAGGACGCCCTGCTGCTAGAAGAACCCATAACGGCTACGGAACTAACGACAGCCATTAAAGCACTAAAAACAGGAAAAAGCCCCGGACCTGACGGACTAAGAGCACATTATTATAAGACTTTTTCAGACCTACTGACACCCCTCATACTGAAGACGTTCAACTCTTTTAGGGGACCACATGAGATGCAGGAAGACTTTTTGAGAGCACATGTGACTGTACTGCCCAAACCCAACAAGGACCCCCTTGACTGTACCAGCTATAGACCGATATCATTACTTAATATAGATCTGAAACTGTACACTAAGATTCTAGCGAACAGACTGCGACCCTTACTACACAAGATAATAGGACCTGAACAAGTAGGCTTCATGCCAGGTAGAGAGGCAAAAGACAATGTGACGAAAGCGTTAAATCTTATCTATCGGGCCCAAACAGGGGAGTTCGAAGGCATGCTCCTCTCAACAGATGTGGAGAAGGCCTTCGACCGTGTGTCGTGGGACTTCTTATTCGCCACATGCTCCAATATAGGACTGAAAGATCATATGATGTCCTGGATCGGAACCATATACCACAACCCAATCGCCCAAATAAAAGTCAATGGGACGCTGTCAGAAAAAGTATTGATACACGACAGGGATGCCCCCTCTCGCCCCTACTATTCATACTTACCCTAGAACCCCTGATACACGCCATAAATAGATCACCCTCCGTGCATGGCTTTCATATAGGAGGCAAAACATACAAATGTGCGGCCTATGCCGATGACCTACTATTTTTTCTATCCCAACCACACGTAACTATGCCTGAAATATGCAATATATTCACTCACTACAGTTTTCTATCAAACTTCAAGATTAATTACAATAAGTCGGAAGCGCTAAATCTGACACTACATGACAACACACTTAGACGCACACAACAGAATTTTAAATTCAGATGGGAACCTAAAGCACTCAAATATCTGGGAGTTCAACTGACCCCAAACCTACATTCGATATATCCACAAAACTTCCTACCTTTAATACAGAAGATACAAAAGGACCTCGAGAAATGGTCGCTTAAACATTTCTCTTGGTTCGGCAGGGCGGCCATTATCTAAATGATGATCTTGCCCAGAATTCTGTACTATTTTCAAACCCTGCCCATTGCAATACCCGCCAACTTCTTCCGCTCATTAGACACCATACTGAGACACTTTCTATGGGCCACCAAGAAACCTTGCGTAAGCCTAACACTACTTACTAGGGACAAACACAATGGGGGAATGGGCTTCCCTAACTTTAAACATTACTACCTGGCCACACACCTCACTAGAATAATAGACTGGACCTGTCATGCAAACAATAAAGACTGGGTAGCCCTGGAAAACAACGTAGATACGGTGCCGATATCACATGCGCCATGGATCCCATGGACCCAATGCCCCCCACGACTGAAACAACACCCACTTATAGGTACAACCTTGAAAGCTATACAGACTGTAACCAGACTGATGACTCTGACCACACCAATAGGTCCATTAACACCTATAGGGACAAACCCAGACTTCCCACCAAGCATGCAGGGCCTGACCCGACATCTTGCACAAAGAAGCTCACCACTACTTGCTATACATTGTATTGCGGACGGGAAAGTTAAAGCCCATTCTATCATGCAAGCAGAGTTGGGTACCCTTTCATTAGATCATTGGTCTTACCGACAAATACATGACTATATCTCGAGCCCGCAGAGGTTTAAACATTTTAAACGACCTCTCACACCCTTCGAAACTGTATGCTACCTAGCCGACACCTCGACGAAAAACATTTCTCTGACATACGCTTGGTTGCAGGCCGATAGTCTCCAAGAACCAAATAAACAAAAAACGTTTTGGGAAACGGGCCTGAATAGGACCTTCACAAAAGACCAGTGGCTGCAAGCCTGCACATTTGCGCACAAGTGTGCTATTAGCACACGTTTGCAAGAGACATCATTCAAATTACTAACGAACTGGTACAACACCCCAACCAAAATACACAAATGGGCGCCGGCGGTGTCGGAAGAATGTTGGCGCTGCAACCAAGACAAGGGCACATTACAACACATATGGTGGGAGTGTGGTCTGATTAGCCCATTCTGGACCCAAGTCAATGAACTGATAAAGCATATTACTGACACACGTATCCAACTGGACGCGGCTTGTTGTTTGTTACATATTACCAACTGCTCTATGAAAAAATATAAAAGCTCATTAACAAGGTTTTTGCTTACGGCTGCAAAGGCTGTTATTCCGAGACACTGGAGAAGTGCCACTGCACCCTCAATCTCAGAATGGCTAAGGGAGATTCACAACCTGTATAGGATGGAAGAGCTCAGGGCAATAGCACAGGAACAAGTAGAAAAATTTAACAGTATCTGGCAACCCTGGATCATCTTCAAATATTCACCTAGACATGAGGACCTGATGCAGGGGTAAAGAAGGTATACCTGCAGACTCTGAAACTAACAACAGTCCCCCCCCTCCCCCTCCAACCCCTCCCCGCTCCCAAACTCCTCTCTTTTCTATATTTCTTCTTTCTTTCGGTGCTATCTTTTTATGATAGCACCCTTTCTCTTCTCTAGATCTGTTCTCTGGATTTTTGTAAAGATATTATAGCTCAGGTAAAGCAATTTTCGAGGATGCTCGATTATTAGCATGTTTATTGGTTAAAGGATTGGAAAATATGTTTTCGAAAAGAGTTGTCCAACAACACAATCTTTATAGCGCAAAATAAGTGAAATTACGCTATTGTTATATGTGACCTGTAAAGTATATACAAAGCTTTATTGAATGTATTCTTGTTCACTACTGTACACTTATAAATATATATTGATTGCCCGGATCAACCATTAATTATTAAAGTAAGAAAAAATATATATATCATTTATCAATCTTTCATCTAGATGGTATAACCATATTAGGTGACACTGATGGGCACTGTTATAGGTGACACTGATGGGCACTGTTATAGGTGACACTGATGGGCACTGGTAGGTGACACTGATGGGCACTGTTATAGGTGACACTGATGGGCACTGTTATAGGTGACACTGTGGGCACTGGTAGGTGACACTGATGGTCAGTGCTGTTGATGAGGCACTGATGAGGCACTGATTGGTGACATTGATAGGTGGCACTGTGGGCACTGATAGGTTGCACTGGTAGGTTGCGCTGTTGGGCACTGGTAGGTGGCGCTGTTGGGCACTGGTAGGTGGCACTATTGTGCACTGGTAGGTGGCACTGGTGGGCACTGGTAGGCAGCACTGTTTACCGGCTCTGTTTACATCACATGATCATTGGCTGACAGCTGATCATGTGGTAAGGGGTTGGGATCGACCCCTTACTCCGATCTGTGATCAGCCAAGTCTCATAGAATCGCTGATCACAAAGCGCCGCACGTGTCCTGCAGGGGGTGCCGAGGCCACTCGAGCATGGGAGGACATCTATTGACGCCCTCCCGGCAAAGTAGGTCCACGCTGTAGCCGTCATTCGGCTATAGCGCGGATCTGAAGGGGTTAAAGCAAACAAAGGCCCGTCAACATAGGCCCATGTACAGAGGGTACTGATGGTAAACATACTTGTGAAGTGGTGCACTACAGGATAAGTAATGATGTGGGGGTTGGTGGGAGATACCACTAAGCGCAGTGGAGGTCACAGGAGATGAACACATCCAGAAGTGTCTGTTTCAGAAGAATCTCAGAGTTTCTCTGCATCAGATCAGTTTCAGAAGCAGGAGAAACAGGATAGATATTTAATTTCTTCTTAGCAGGTGCCGTTTTTTTCATAAATTTTTTTAGGAGTCACTTTAAGGTGAACTGTGTTATAGCAGTGGTTATAAAACCCAAAGAAAAGCTCTCTTTATATACTTTAATATTTGTGAATGACAATAAAACCTGCAAGAGAAGTTTCAAGAATTAGTTGTAACAATAGACATTTATTTAAATACATTTTGGAAAAAGTACTTACCAGTTCATTATCAAATCCGCTAAGATCACAGTTAGTTGCTCTCTAATAGGTAAAAATGGGTTTTGCATTGTTTTAGATGGCAAGAATTCTTTTGAAAATTCACAACATTGAAACACACACAAAATGTCTATAGGATTTGCAACATATTAGGTTCCATCAACAGGCATAATACAATTCTCATCTTTAACAATTTGTCAGCAAATAAAGGGTATCATTTATACTCCAAATTGTATGCATGAATCTATAGTTTAGTAATATTTATAAATTGGTTCTCCTGATCTATTCTATATGTGTATCATCTTTGCTTTCACATTATTTAGCTCACATGTAATGCAGTCCACAAGAATACTAAATGTGGTGAATAGGAATGTGGGCAATAACACTTTCTCAGCCACAGACATAATTACCATGTCCATGGCAGCAAAGCCGTGTAAACGGACTCCCAGCTGCTACAGAAGCCACAAGTCTGTTTACATCTCTTCAGCTGTTGGTTTTCTAGTGGAAGTAATTCAGGTGAATAGAAGATGTCCCCCCCCCTTCCCACTCCCAGGAGCTGCTGCACCCAATGGCCCCTTACACACGATCCGAAAATTGGATGAAAAAAACGGCTTTCGATGCCATCGTACGATAATTGGATCGTTAGTACAGAGCTTTCGAGAGCCAATCACGAAAGTTCATCCAATATTATTTTATCGGACATGCACGAAAAAAATTTCTCGTATGATGCCAGATTTTACGATTTTCGTTTAATCAGTGCAGTTGTCGTCTGAAAATACAATACACTACAACACGTGACATCACTTCCGATTTTTTTATTCTGTTATATGAGAATTTTCGTAACTTTAGTACTCTTCAGGTTCAATATACGACTAGCATGCAAAAAAACATGGATGATCTGTCATCCGATTTTCAGATTTTGTGTATGGGGCATAAGTGCCTGGGACAACAATGAGACGTGCAAGCAGGGAGAGCTTTAGTCAGTTCTGGGTTTAGGGCTGACAGGGGAAGAAGCTGATCAAGTACAAACTGTTCTTGATAAACTTCAGTTGGGTGCAAAGGTAACATTAGGGGTCTAATAGATGTCTCTTTAAAGAGGACCTGTCATGTTCATTTATTTACTCAACACAACCTCATCTTTTATAATTTACTAAAAAATGGGATAATAATGTGCGGGCATAAAACATGCATTTTAAGGTGTGCAAGAAAAAAAGCCAAAATAAAAAAGTAAAAAGGTTAAAGTATGCCTCTACACAGAATCAACTTCTGTGTTTTTTTCCCCCTTTTACAATATAATATCTGTTTGTCAGATTACAGAAAAATATACATATTGTTGTAGTATATGGACTCTGGGAACCTTATGTCAGACAATCTCCAACCTTAAGGAGCAGAGTTTGATTTACTAAATGGTTAGTTTTGCAAGGGAATTTTCACTTTGCAAGATCATTTTCCCTTAGCTTACTGAATGTGGTGAAAATTCACTTTGCAAACGATATCCAATCATGTGCAAGAAAATATAAAACTGTATTTTCACTTGCCCATTATATGGTGATTGGAGTCAGCAGAACTTTACCTCATTCACTCAGCCTAGGGAAAATTCACATGTAAAGTAAAAAGCTTAATTGACTTTGGCAAATCAACTCTTTGGTGTCTGTCAAAGAGGCTTGAGGAATGCCTTTTCACCTGCAGAGTTAATCTGACCAATGGATCATCAAAAATATATTGTTGAGAAGAATGATAAATTTCAAAAGAACACATTAGAAGTGATGGGTGCATCCAAACTGGTTGCTACATTATGTCAAAACTTTTCCAAACTTTTTTTTTAATACTTTGAGTACTTTGTAGAATATGATCAGAATTCTCCTGTATTCTCCAGCTGACATTTTTCATGAGAGGTTTGCAATGGATTGAATTTGCATAGTATATATTTTGATACATTTTTGAGACTTGTGGGCATTTCAAGTAAACAGGAATTACAAAATGCTTTAAATCTAGCAACCAATCAGATGTTTACTTATTACAGTGGGTTAAGAGATGATTTTTGATTGGTTGGCATACTTTGCAACACTTTGTATATATCATAGCATGACATTCCACATGTCTACTTCCTTTTAACACTGCTAGCAGATATTCTTATATAGAGATTTTAATTATAAAATGTTTTTACCAGGGTTTTTGCACAACGTCCAATCTTAGCTTTACGATCACCGCCCTATGAAACAGAAAACATTATAACCACTTGCTGTTTTAAGACTTCTTAGGTTAATATTTTTTCCAGTGCAATGATCATTCCATTTAAATACTAATATACTTATTTCCTTTGTTCACGGGATTTATATATATTTTATTGAAAATGAAACCACCAGGGCAGGACATAAAGGAGACGTTTATCTTTAGGAACATGTTGCATGTTCCATTCATTATTAGGGTGGAACATGTAACATATTGCAGCTCATGCAGCCCCCCCCCCCCCCCCCCGTGACAGTGGGCTGGAGATCTCTCCGCACCAGCTGATACAATTTGACAAGAGAGGTTCCGCCCACATGGCCTTGTCATTTATTCACAGAGTTCTGTGAGTGAATGCCTACAAGTACCTTCAGCCATTGTGGTTGATGGCTTGTAGTTCTTGATGAACTTCTAGGGTGCTGGTGAGCGCTCTCATAGTCCATTGAGCTTCCTGGACTGAAGTAGCTGCCTGCCGGTATCGAAGATATAAGCAGACAGCTACATTGACAGTCTGCAGGAACCTGACATTGCACCCATGTACTGCTGATTGTGGCTGCAATGCTTTACAGGCTCCGAACAACAAAAAATAGTAAAGGCACATTTTTTTATCTGCAAAAAATGTGCATTTTTTTTTTTTTTTTTTTTGGTGAGCATCCTTTAAAGTGTATGAATGGGATAAATAAATGAATAAAAACACTCAGTACATCTTTTCAATACCTACACATTTCCCCATGTTTTAACCACTTCCCGACCGCTCACTGTATATATACGTCATTTTTTTGAAGAGGGATATCTTGGTAACGGCAGCAGCTGCTGCCACAACCGAGGTATCCCTCTTCACAGTGAGCGGTCTCCTTTCCGATCATGGTGGTCATCGCGGCGTATTCGCTGCGAGATCACCGTTATCGGCGGCGGGAGAGGTGCCGATCGGGTCCTTTCCCCTCCTGTGCATAGAGATGAGTGATGGTAAGATGGCCCCCACTCATCTCTATACCATAGGAGGGTGGAAGCGATGTCAAAAACGTCACTTCCGCCCATACGTCTTAAAGGGGAATTTACAAATGTCATTTTTTTAAATGACATTTTTTTTTTTTTTTTTTTTCATTGAAGTCCAAATATGAGATCTGAGGACTTTTTGACCCCAGATCTCATATTTAAGAGAGGACCTGTCATGCTTTTTTCTATTACAAGGATGTTTACATTCCTTGTAATAGGAATAAAAGGGATCAATTTTTTTTTATTTTTTTAAAACAGTGTAAAAAAAAATACAAGTAAAATAAATAAGAAAAAACAAAAACATTTTTTGCGAACGCATACGTGAGCAGCGCCCGCATATGAAAACGGTAGTCAAACCACACATGTGATATATCACCGCGATCGGTAGAGCGAGAGCAATCATTCTAGCCATAGACCTCCTCTGTAACTCAAAAAATGCAACCTGTAGAATTTTTTAGATGTCGCTTATGGAGATTTTTGAGGGTAAAAGTTTGACGCCATTCCACGAGCGGCCGCAATTTTGAAACGTGACATGTTTGGTATCAATTTACTCGGCGTAACATTATCTTTCACAATCCCCCAAAAAATTGTGCTAATTTTACTGTTTTCTTATTTTTTTATTCAAAAAAAGTGACTTTTTTCCAAAAAAAGTGTGCTTTAAGACCGCTGCGCAAATACGGTGTGAAAAAAAGTATTGCAGTGACCGCCATGTTATTCTCTAGGGTGAAAAAAAGTATAGAAAAAAAACAAAAAACAATATATAATGTTTGGGGGTTCTAAGTCATTTTCTAGCAAAAAAAAAAACGGTTTTAAACATGTAAACACCTAAAATCCACTTCCAGGCTGGTCTGGAAGTGGTTAACTTACAAATGCTGCATGTGTAGAACTATACCTGCTAATTTGTCAAAAATCCCATGAGTCGGTAATTTATTGTGCACTCTGTCTCTTCTGCACTGAAAGTTTACTTTTGTGGATTACAGAATATCTTCCCTCTATGGTAAGGAGGTGCGGTATAGGGGAAGTGTTCTGTGGTCTAAATTAACAGTGAACAGCCTAGGGTGACAAGACTGCTCCTCCATACTGTACACTAAAGTGAGTGAGAATTGCCACTCTAGGACAGAAAGTATGTTACTGAAAGAAATACCAGGTAAATTTTAAGGGAAAAAAGCTTTAAAAATAAAAACTAATGCAGTCACCACATTTAAAGACTAGTAAGCTGCAATATGTTGCATTTATTGCATTTTAGCACCAGGAGAAGGGGGCTTAATCTCTGCTTGGGCAGAATTGGAAGCCCCATATACTGGGCACACAATACAAAGTGCTCCACAGGAACACAGAGATCATTCTGAAGACTATCACATGTTCTTGTAGTAGCCATATGGTGCCAGCCTCTCAGCACTGATGTTAACTCAGGCTGCTTTCACACTGGAGCGGAGGGGGCGCTGGCGATAAAGCGGCGGTATATTTAGCGCCGCTTTACTGGCGTTTTAGCGGCGCATTTCGGCCGCTAGCGGGGTGGTTTTACCCCCGCGAGCGGCCGAAAAAAGGGTCAATACCGCCCGCAAACCGCCGCTGCATCAGCGTTTTGCGGGCGGGTTCGGCGCGCTCCCCCATTGTTTTCAATGGGACCGGGCGCTATAGGAGCGGTAAATATACCGCTCCTATAGCGAGCCAAAGATGCGGCTTGCAGGACATTTTTGAGCGTCCTGCAAGCGCACCGCTTCAGTGTGAAAGCCCTCGGGCTTTCACACTGAAGGAACAGCAACAGCTGTTTCGGGTCGGTTTGCAGGCGCTATTCTTAGCGCAATAACGCCTGCAAACCGCCCCAGTGTGAAAGCAGCCTTAGACTAAATTAGATCTAAATTGCATTTCTGAAAATGTGGCCCTTCTAAACCTGGTTTAATTAGCCAATAGAAGTAAATCAATTTTAGACCAGGTTCACACTGCTGCGGGATTGAAATTGTGCGAGTTCAGCTGAACTCACACAATTTCATAACCACATGTCAGTCTGACTTCGGGGCGATTCCAGAGACATCTGCAGGTTCCTGCACAGTTGTCTATTGAAATCACACCCAAAATCACCAAGAGTAGTACAGAAACTACTTTTTGGAATCGGTGCGGTGCCGCAAAGTTGGCGTCGCAACGATTTGAACGGTGCTATTGCTAGAATGTCAAATCGCATGCCAAATCACATCAGTGTGAACCTGGGTTAATAGGAATGGTGGAGCTGATACTGGACAGTGAAAAATCTGGTGCAGCTGTGCATGGTATCTAATCTGCTCTTAAATTCAAACAAATAAAAAAACATAAAAACAAAACAAGACAAAAAAGGATAGTGCTCGGGATGAGCACTACATGCTGATGTCATGCTGGGTCCTGGAGCGGAGGCCATCTTGGTATGTTTAGTCACTTTGTTTGATATTGTCTCCACATGGATTTTATGCTACATGTCTACATTTTATTCAAATAAATAGTGGACAATGATACTTCTTCTTCCTTGTGGTGAGCTCCTTTTCATTAAGGACACTTTCACACTGAGTCGCTTAACATGCGTTTTTGCAGTAAAATAGTGCCTGTAAGCCCCAGTGTGAAAGCCTGAGTGCTTTCACACTGGGGCGGTGTGCTTGCAGGACAGGAAAAAAAGTCCTGCAAGCAGCATCTTTGGGGTTTTGGCAGCGATGCTTTTTGGGCGCTTTGAACCCTTTCCTCAGCATGTAGCGGGGGTTAAAAGCGCCAAGCTAGTGGCCGAAAAGCGCTGCTATAACATCGGTAAAGCACCACTAAAACTAGTGTCGCTTTACCGCTAACTCCCCCCGACCCAGTGTGAAAGTAGCCTTAGGATAAGGCACCCACCTGCATCTGACTGACTTATACAAGTTCAATGTCACAATCAAAATGAAAGCTCTGGGTAGAATTACTAACAGGTGAATTACATTCTTTGCTCTGGTGAGTGTATTGTGTTGGAGGAGCACAGCACTGTGTAGAATCACGTTAAGTCATTTTGTGGCACCATTGGAACTTGATTGTTTTGGATGCAGCTCCATTACCAACATCTGGACTTTCTTTGAAATAACTGCACAACTACCAGAATTGGTGTATGGACTTTATATGAATTTATATATATTTATATGAATTTACTGTTTTTTTATATTATTACATATATGCATTTTGGTCATTTAATTTTTTCACTGTCACTTTTCTACCCTGTTTGAATTTAGTGCTGCACTACCTGGTATATTATAGCTTCTAAATTCAGCTTATTCAATTAAGCTTTTAGAAGAAAAAAAACCTGGAAGCTGATTGGTTTCTGTAACCAAATATTGCAATATTAGTAAATCAACCCCCCAAACAGAATGCAGCATTGAACACACATATTATTTCTTACACAGTGAACAATTACAGTATTCTTGCTCTGTTTGGGAAATATCCCACTCATTCTTGTTTTTTAAAATACAACAGTTCTGAGCTGTGTTATTCCCTGATATTTCCATTTTTGGTGGATGCTGGCGAGTGGAACCATCTAGCAGATGCCTATATTCTTTGTGGATTTGGGTGGAAACTTTCTGTGCTTGTGTTGTAGGGCTCAGCATGTGCCAAAGCAATTATGAGGAATTATGACTCTCCCCATTTGATTTTGATTTACTTTGCATTATAAAAATGCAGTAAGAAGTGGCGGGAAAATGCAAAGAAGCAGCCCAACCTCCAAGATGAGTGAGAACAGAACCAGAAACCAATCAGCCCAGAAGTTTTGATGAAAGTGTATGTAATGTATACAAAAAAAATGAATTAAAAATATTCTATTTCAGATCGTATGACATATTACCCCGCAGAAATCAATGCCCAGTTGTTGTACTGCACTTGTGCCGAGATTCTGAAATAAAATAGAACAGATCACAAACAAAAAAACACATCCACAAAACATTTCCCATCCATTACAAGAGATCTATGGTCACAGTATACACTTTCATTTCATAACATCAGCATTGTAATGGCAATACAAACAATTGTTATTTCTGTCAATCCAATATAAGATTACCTAAAGAATCTCCTTAGATGTTGTGAGTGCTGCCTGTCTGCTGGCCATGACTTTCCACAACTTCCTGTATTCCCTGCATGCTTTGCAGCTTCTCCTCAGCCTGACTACATGTAGCAGTGATTCCTGCACTGACCCCGCCTCCTGAAACTCCTCCTCTCATCACCTCTGTAGATCAGAAGGCGGCTCTGTGAAATGTGTGACACAGCAGTGCCAACCCACAGGGCATAGTGACTACGTGTCGCAGAACTCAAGGAAGTAAACGTGTGGGGCGCTTACCATACTACATTTACAAACTTCAAGATACAATGTGGAAAAAAATATGAGTTTACATTTTGACCAGACATACACTTTAATTTTAAATAAGCACAAATAACAGTAGATGTAGTAGATTTATTAGAGAGAAGAAAAAGTGTCTGAGACAAACGTCCCCCAACGTTGTGTCAGATGGACCCAGTCAGCTTTAAAATCTCCATTTTCTAAGCTGTGTGGAAAATAAATGAAAAACTGATTGATTGCATTGGACAAGGTGAGATACAACTTGTCTCAGACACTTTTTATTATTTCCCTTTGTGACAGTTCTGTGCCTTATCACTGTGATAGAAGGGTTAAATGTCATCCAGGGGTCTTCCTTATACAGATTCAGGGGCTCTGGAAAGTCTGTTCTGAGTGGAGAAAACACCTGCATTGAATCAGAATTTTACAGGAAAACAGAATCCTGATTTTACAGGTGTGCACAACCCTCAAGGGGCTGTGTGTAATTCTGGGCTCCTTTCCCTTGGAGACAAGCTGGTACAGGAGCAATGTATGTATGTGTGTATGTATGTGTGTGTGTATGCATGTGTGTGTATGTATGTGTGTGTGTATGCATGTGTGTGTATGCATGTGTGTGTATATGTGTGTATGTGTGTGTATGTATGTATGTATGTGTATGAATGTGTGTGTGTATGTATGTATGTATGTGTATGAATGTGTGTGTGTGTATGTATGTATGTATGTGTGTATGAATGTGTGTGTGTGTGTATATATATATATATGTATGTGTGTGTGTGTGTATGAGCAGACATTAGGAGATTGTTTGTTCTAGCCTCAAGGAGAGGCCATCTGACCAGGCTGTCCCCTGTGAGGTGTTTAGAGACCGTGGGCCTGATTTACTAAAACTAGAGAATTAAAAATCTGGTGCAGCTGTGCATGGTAGCCAATCAGCCTCTAAGTTCAATTTAAGTTTTGACAAAAAAAAATGGAAGTTGATTGGTTTCAATGCAGAGCTGCACCAGATTTCACACTCTCCAGTTTTAGTAAATTAACCCCAGTGTGTCACTAGGCGGTAGCCTGTGCAGCCCAGGTCAGCAGTTCATTTGCCACCAAGCTAAATGAGACATTGTGGTGAGTCTGTGCAGAGACAGGCTCAGGGACTACAAAGTCTGGATAGCCACAAGGCTGGGAAATGTATAACGCTGAAAACTCCTATGAAGTTAACCCTGTGAGTTGATTTTGAACTTTTCTTTTAACTAGTTCAGCCTTTTGTATGTACATAGTATGTCCGAAGAGTGGAGGGTTAAGCACAAGTTGGTGGCTTAAGTAGCTCCCATCTGGAAAGTGAAATTGATCCAGCAGCCGTATGGCCGCCTAACACACAGTGCAGATGGAGTGATCCTCCCACCTGCCAACTCCCCTCTGTTCCCCCACCACATGGTTCCTGGGCTCTCCCACTCATACTCTGAGCACGGGACTACATGAGTGGACTTCAACATGCAGAGACCAAAGAACATCTGGTCTTCTATCCCCTTTTGAATTAAACCGGAAATGAGAATTTTGTCACTTCCAGTTTCAGAGCCATCATTCTGATACAACCAGAGAAGCATCTAACTGAGCAGATTGGTTAAAAGCTTTGGAGGACAGAGGAGACATTGGGGTCTATTCTTTTTCATGATATCACAGATGCATGCAATTTTAAAACTTGGCATGTTTGGTATCTATTTACTTGATACAACTTCATATTTGATGTTTTACCAAAAATTGGGTATTAAATTGTGTTTGCGCTAAAATTCATTTTATTATATCTTTTCCTGAAAATATGTGTATAACCACTTATGGACTGCAGCTCTTTGAAGAAGAATATAGTTGTTATGGCTGCCAATAGCTGCCATAACCCCGGTATCCTCTTCTTCAGGCGGCGGGCCACTTTCAGATAAAAGTGGTCTCTGCGGCGGTTTCACCGCAAGATCACTTTTATCAGGGGCCCTCTCCCGCTGCGCTCCGGGGGTTTCCGCCGCTTACCGGACCAATCGCGTCCTTCCACCTGTCTGCCGAGTGAGCGGAAGATGGCCTCCACTCAGCTCCATAGCATTGACTGGCGGAAGCAATGTCATACGTCACTTCCATCCAATGACATTTTTTTTATTGAATTTTAGTGTAAATATGAGATCTGAGGTCTTTTTGACCCCAGATCTCATATTGAAGAGGTCCTGTCATGCTTTTTTTCTATTACAAAGGTCTTTAAAATCTCTTGTAATAGGAATAAAAGTGACCCAAATTTAATTTTTTTAGAGGACAGTGTCAAAATAAAAAGTTAAATAAATAAGAAATAAAAAAATGTAAAGTGCTCCGTCCCGCAGAGCTTACATGCAGAAGCGAACACATACACGAGTAGCACCCGCATATGAAAACGGTGTTAAAATCACACATGTGAAGTATCACCGCGATTGTTAGAGCGAGAGCAATAATTCTAGCCCTAGACCCTCTCTGTAACTCAAAACTGGTAACCTGTAGGAATTTTTAAACGTCGCCTATGGAGATTTTTAAGGGTAAAGGTTTGTCGCCATTCCACGAGTGGGCGCAATTTGGAAGTGTGACGTGTTGGGTATCAATTTGCTCGGCGTAACATTATCTTTCACAATGTAAAAAAAAAATGGGCTAACTTTACTGTTGTCTTATTTTTAATACAAAAAAAACTTTTTTTCCCAAAAAGTGCGCTTGTAAGACCGCTGCGCAAATACGGTGTCACACAAAGTATTGCAACAACCGCCATTTGATTCTCCAGGGTGTTATAAAAAATTATATATAATGTTTTGGGGGTTCTAAGTAATTTCTAGCAAAGAAAAATGATTTTAACTTGTAAACACTGAGTCTGAAAAATAGGCCGGTCCTTAAGTGGTTAATAAACAGTTGTGCAAATATTGTGCAATGTAAAAAATTACAACTACTAGCTTTTTATTCTACAAGGCCTCTGCATTCAGAAAATATATTATATTCTGGGGGTTTTATGTAATTTTATGGCCAAAAATGCAGATTTTTTAACGTGTGCAAAAATTAAAAGTAGTTAAATAAAAGTGGGATAGAAGTCTTGAAATTATACTTCCCAGGCTGGTCTGAACTGATAAAAAGTACTACATTAAAGTAACCCCCCCCCCCCCCCCCCCACAATATCACACCCTATTATGACATTGGTCGTACAATAAAAACATTTTTTTCACACAGATTGTTAGCATTTCAAAAAATATTTTATGCCATGCTAAAGCTAAATTCCCGTTTAAAACCTTTTTCAGCAGCCAAAGCATTTGTAATTGTGTTCATCCAGTGTTGGAATGCAGACAACCCTAGCACACACTTTTCCAGTGACGGCTAAGCTATAAAGCCTGGTCACTAATCTGCTACAATTCAGTTATTACTGTCAACATTTTGCTCCATCCATCTATAAATTCGTTCAAACTGTTGACTCACAGCACTGGTCAAATCAAAAGATCCCTGATTGGTTCAATGTGCTGTCCCTCCCTCTCCTCCACTGTGAGTGCTGCAGGAGCCTCAGATCAGCACAGATTCAGAAATTTTACTAGTGGGATGTGAAACCATTTCATTAATTTTATGAAGTGCATAGTTTTGGACTAAATAGCGTGTGTTATATCTGCCTGGATTTCAGCTTGATTAAAATAGCAAGAATATTTATTATTATATTTATTGCTCTGTGTGATACATCTGTAAATGTCTTTTCAGTAATAGTCTTAGGCTTTGTTTAGTATTAGACAAATATCCAAATGGAATGTAAAAGTTCACTTTCTGACCCCAAAACAACCAATAAGATTCAAAAATGAAATCATTCTTCCCCTATTTCAAGTAATATATATATATATATATATATATATATATAGCATAAGTTTTTTCTGTCACTTCTAATTTACAAACAATATTATATATACATACCGCAAGAGCGAGCTGGACACATTGAGTTTGCAAAACTCCCCCAACCTATTGAAAGATATTATTTGTAATGAATATACGGTATGTGAGACTAATACTTTACTGTAATATATGGAAAATTTACATAATTACTTAAACAGAGACATGCATAGGTAAACTACAAATTTTTGTTATAGTTACCTATAATTCAATAGAAAAATGTACCAAAGAATAATACAATTTACTTACTGAGCATTACATAAGAAAATATTATGGTATTTAACAAAATAGAATGCTTTGGTTTTCAATATACAGTTTTGACCTTACCACTGAACAAAGAGCATCTACAACGGGTTGAGCAATTCCCAGTGATGCCTAAAAAAACAAAAGCACAAAAAAGAATTACCGTAAAACACCAAACTATTCCTCATTGTGCAAAGTAATATTTCTAGGGACTTTGTACCCCAAACCCCATACCTAAGATTTCATGGAATATGGAGAAGCTGGATTGAGTTTAAACAATCCCCAACTTATATGAGTTATATGGGTAATGAGAATGCACCTTAAAAGATGTTGGTGGAGATGGAACAAAGGGAACCTCTTGTGTGGAATATTAGGAAGACTAGGGCTACTTTATCTCTACCCCTATTATTTATTTATTTATTTTTCCTCTTTCTCCTCTTTACTTCCTCTTTTCTCAGTATCACTTTTCATTTAAATACAATTAAAATGATTTCACTTTAAGGAGGGGAGAGGAAAAAGAAAAAAGGGAATTATATATGTATATATATTGTGTGTGTTGCTCTTCACTAGCATATAGGAATTCACTAGGAAATATATTTGTAAGAGGACACAGGCATGTAGGTGAAACGGGTTGATAGCTATATATTGCTGTCTCAGTATTCACCCCTGAATACATATAATAACTAAGGTTTTCACTCCCTATACTTATGGAATGTTTAAGCTTGGATAGGAAGGTGGGGGGATGGTGTTTTTTTTTTTTTCCACTAGGGTGTAAGAATTTACTAGGAAGTAGTGCAACTGAGGAAATATATGACAAAGGGTTATGTGAACTGGGTTGATATCCATTGGTAACGACCTTAGTACTCACTCTTAATTTAATCACAATTAAATTGATTTCACTTTTGAGGGAGGGGAAATGGAGGAAGAGGGGAAGAAAATGGGAGACATTTTTAATTAAAAATGTTGTTTCAATTTTTTTTATTTGGAGAGAGAGAGGATGAGGAATAACTATATATTAGAGGATATTTTAAAGATTTTTGCAGTATGTCTACTCTAGGAATGTTATAGGAATGTTATACGTTTTTATATGTTATATGTAGTCTTGGGATGTAGGAATGGTATTGTAGATATTTTGCAATGTTATTTATTTCAATGAAAATGAATAAAAAAGATTTAAACACAAACCCCATACCTCCCACTTTTTTTCACATGCTCACTCTTTGTACTTATCACTCTCAACTTTCTCGTTTTGCTTTGTTGAGGGGGGTTCTCTTCATAGTGGAAGACAAGGAAACTTAAAGGTTTGATTTACTAATGGAATAGAGGCACTTGGCAAACTGAATGTTTATTTAAATAAATAGAAACGGGATTGCAGGGACTGATCCTCTTGGAGGGATTTCTACTCACTTCCTGTTTTAGCTATGGGACAGGAAGTGAAAGGAAATGTCCTCAATGTGACACAGATGGCAAAAAATCTGATAGGGGTAATAAACCTCCCTTACTCCATCCAGAATATAAAAAAAAATTGCCTTTAGTTCTACTTTTATAAACTTTTACTATATTCATTAAGCTAAGTGAACATTCATTTTCCAAAGCGAAGAGTCTGTATTCCTTTAGTAAATCAACCCCCACATTTGCACTGGTAAAACAAATATAACTAACAAATATAACTAAAATCATCTTTTATTCAACCCACTTCCTTTGAGCCCAAGCCTTCATGGGCACACCCCGTTGGGCGTCTTGACTCACAGCACTGCTGTTCAGAACTACACTCACATGTTATTACCTAAGGTGGAACAATCTCAGATTTTATTTGGATATATAGAATTGATGAAGAGACATTGACGGCTTAAAGTATATTTACACTTTTAAAGTCAAATCAGGATAATACCTACTTTATATTTGTTATGTGTTCCCGCCAATATTTAAAAATGAATGGTTACCTTTTAAGTGCTTTTTCCTTGCCTAACCATTTGACTTCCCCCTTCACGACTGGGGCATTTTTTTCCTATTCAGTACTGTACTTCTTTAACAGACAATCCCACGGTCATGTACGCAAATTCAATTGATATAATTTTTTCACAGAAACATAGCCTTCTTTTGGTGGATTAATTAATTATTTTTTTTCATAACAAAAAAGCGATATTTTCTACTTTCTGTTATAAAACATATTTATTAACCACTTCACATCCGGCCGTAGCCGAATGACGGCCACAGCGCGGATGTGAAATCCCGGGAGGCCGTCATATGATGGCCTCCCCTTTCCTCGTTCCCTGTGCGCGCTCACGAGCGCGCAGCAGGGAAATTCAGTGTTGGCCGTGTCCCTCGGACACGGCCAATCACAGATCGCTGTAAACGGCCAATCACAGCGGCCGTTTACAGCGTGATCGCCCTGGCCAATGAGAGATTGTAAACATATGAGATCATCTGTCAGCGCCGCTCCCCCTCCTCACACAGAGACAGCGTGTGAGGAGGGGGAGATGAACGGCTGCAGCGCCGTAAGTTTTAAAAAAAATAAAAAATAAAAATTAAATGCCATCTGTGCCCACTGCCACCACTGCAATCTGTCCCCAATGCCATCTGTGCCCAGTGACATCGCCATCTGCCAGTGCCATCCCCCAGTGCCATCTGCCAGTGCCATCCCCAGTGCCATCTGCCAGTGCCATCCCCAGTTCCATCTGTAGTCAGTGCCATCTGCCAGTGCCATCTGTAGTCAGTGCCATCTGTAGCCAGTGCCATCTGCCAGTGCCATCTGCCAGTGCCATCTGTAGTCAGTGCCATCTGTAGTCAGTGCCACCTGTCATCAGTGCCACCTGTCATTAGTGCCATCTGTCATCAGTGCCACATAGTGCCATCTGTCATCAGTGCCACATATTAGTGCCATCTGTCATCAGTGTCACGTATTAGTGCCATCTGCCATCAGTGCCACCTGTCATCAATGCCACGTATCAGTGCCATCTGTCATCAGTGTCATGTGTCATCAGTGCCACGTATTAGTGCCATCTGTCATTAGTGCCACGTATTAGTGCCATCTCTCATCAGTGCCACATATTAGTGCCACGTGATATCAGTGCCATGTATGAGTGCCATCTCTCATCAGTGCCACATATTAGTGCCATCTGTCATCAGTGTCACGTGTCATCAGTGCCCCGTATTAGTACCATCTGTCATCAGTGCCACGTCAGTGTCACGTGTCATCAGTGCCACGTCAGTGTCACGTGTCATCAGTGCCACGTCAGTGTCACGTGTCATCAGTGCCACGTCAGTGTCACGTGTCATCAGTGCCACGTCAGTGTCACGTGTCATCAGTGCCACGTCAGTGTCACGTGTCATTGTGCTCCAGGGCCTTCAAAAGTGTAATAGGTAGTCAACAATTTAGATGTGTAATTTATGCTCCCAGAACACGTGATGGCGGTCCCTGCATGTTGGGCCTCTCTTTGTGGCCAGGCTGTGTAAAAGTCCCACATATATGGTATCGTAATAATCAGGAGGAGTAGCAGAATGTATTTTGGGGTGTCATTTGTGGTATACACATGCCATGTGAGAGAAATAACCTATTACAATGACAATTTTGTAGAAAAAAAAATTAAAAATAAAAAAATAATTCATTTTGCAAAGAATTGTGGGAAAAAATGACAACATCAAAAAGCTCACCATGCCTCTTACTAAATACCTTGGAATGTCTACTTTCAAAAAAGGGGTCATTTGGGGGGTATTTGTACTTTCCTGGCTTGTTCGGGTCACAAGAAATGAGATAGGCCACCAGTGCATCACACCCTATTATGACATTGGTCGTACAATAAAAACATTTTTTTCACACAGATTGTTAGCATTTCAAAAAATATTTTATGCCATGCTAAAGCTAAATTCCCGTTTAAAACCTTTTTCAGCAGCCAAAGCATTTGTAATTGTGTTCATCCAGTGTTGGAATGCAGACAACCCTAGCACACACTTTTCCAGTTATTACTGTCAACATTTTGCTCCATCCATCTATAAATTCGTTCAAACTGTTGACTCACAGCACTGGTCAAATCAAAAGATCCCTGATTGGTTCAATGTGCTGTCCCTCCCTCTCCTCCACTGTGAGTGCTGCAGGAGCCTCAGATCAGCACAGATTCAGAAATTTTACTAGTGGGATGTGAAACCATTTCATTAATTTTATTAAGTGCATAGTTTTGGACTAAATAGCGTGTGTTATATCTGCCTGGATTTCAGCTTGATTAAAATAGCAAGAATATTTATTATTATATTTATTGCTCTGTGTGATACATCTGTAAATGTCTTTTCAGTAATAGTCTTAGGCTTTGTTTAGTATTAGACAAATATCCAAATGGAATGTAAAAGTTCACTTTCTGGCCCCAAAACATCCAATAAGATTCAAAAATGAAATCATTCTTCCCCTATTTCAAGTAATATATATATATATATATATATATATATATATATATATATATCTATCATAAGTTTTTCTGTCATTTCTAATTTACAAACAATATTATATATACATACCGCAAGAGCGCTCTTTACACATTGAGTTTGCAAAACTCCCCCAACCTATTGAAAGATATTATTTGTAATGAATATACGGTATGTGAGACTAATACTTTACTGTAATATATGGAAAATTTACATAATTACTTAAAACCGAGACATGCATAGGTAAACTACTAATTTTTGTTATAGTTACCTATAATTCAATAGAAAAATGTACCAAAGAATAATACAATTTACTTACTGAGCATTACATAAGAAAATATTATGGTATTTAACAAAATAGAATGCTTTGGTTTTCAATATACAGTTTTGACCTTACTGAACAAAGAGCATTTGCAGCGGGTTGAGCAATTCCCAGTGATCTCTAAAAAAACAAAAGCACAAAAAAGAATTACCGTAAAACACCAAACTATTCCTCATTGTGCAAAGTAATATTTCTAAGGACTTTGTACCCCAAACCCCATACATAAGATTTCATGGAATATGGAGAAGCTGGATTGAGTTTAAACAATCCCCAACTTATATGAGTTATATGGGTAATGAGAATGCACCTTAAAAGAAGTTGGTGGAGATGGAACAAAGGGAACCTCTTGTGTGGAATATTAGGAAGACTAGGGCTACTTTATCTCTACCCCTATTATTTATTTATTTTTCCTCTTTCTCCTCTTTCCTTCCTCTTTTCTCAGTATCACTTTTCATTTAATCACAATTAAAATTATTTCACTTTAAGGAGGGGAGAGGAAAAAGAAAAAAGGGAATTTATATATATATATATATATATAGTGTGTGTTGCTCTTCACTAGCATATAGGAATTCACTAGGAAATATATTTGTAAGAGGACACAGGCATGTAGGTGAATCGGGTTGATAGCTATATATTGCTGTCTCAGTATTCACCCCTGAATAAATATAATAACTAAGGTTTTCACTCCCTATACTTATGGAATGTTTAAGCTTGGATAGGAAGGTGGGGGGGGGGGGGTATGGTGTGGTTTTTTTTTTCCACTAGGGTGTAAGAATTTACTAGGAAGTAGTGCAACTGAGGAAATATATGACAAAGGGTTATGTGAACTGGGTTGATATCCATTGGTAACGACCTTAGTACTCACTCTTAATTTAATCACAATTAAATTGATTTCACTTTTGAGGGAGGGGAAATGGAGGAAGAGGGGAAGAAAATGGGAGACATTTTTAATTAAAAATGTTATTTCAATTTTTTTTATTTGGAGAGAGAGAGGATGAGGAATAACTATATATTAGAGGATATTTTAAAGATTTTTGCAGTATGTCTACTCTAGGAATGTTATAGGAATGTTATACGTTTTTATATGTTATATGTAGTCTTGGGATGTAGGAATGGTATTGTAGATATTTTGTAATGTTATTTATTTCAATGAAAATGAATAAAAAGGATTTAAACACAAACCCCATACCTCCACTCTTTTCACATGCTCACTCTTTGTACTTATCACTCTCAACTTTCTCCTTTTGCTTTGTTGAGGGGGGTTCTCTTCATAGTAGAAGACAAGGAAACTTAAAGGTTTGATTTACTAATGGAATAGAGGCACTTGGCAAACTGAATGTTTATTTAAATAAATAGAAACGGGATTGCAGGGACTGACCCTCTTGGAGGGATTTCTACTCACTTCCTGTTTTAGCTATGGGACAGGAAGTGAAAGGAAATTTGTGACACAGATGGCAAAAAATCTGATAGGGGTAATAAACCTCCCTTACTCCATCCAGAATATTAAAAAAATTGCCTTTAGTTCTACTTTTATAAACTTTTACTATATTCATTAAGCTAAGTGAACATTCATTTTCCAAAGTGAAGAGTCTGTATTCCTTTAGTAAATCAACCCCCACATTTGCACTGGTAAAACAAATATAACTAAAATCATCTTTTATTCAACCCACTTCCATTGAGCCCAAGCCTTCATGGGCACACCCCGTTGGGCGTCTTGACTCACAGCACTGCTGTTCAGAACTACACTCACATGTTATTACCCAAGGTGGAACAATCTCAGATTTTATTTGGATATAAGGAATTGATGAAGAGACATTGACGGCTTAAAGTATATTTACACTTTTGAAGCCAAATCAGGATAATACCTACTTTATATTTGTTATGTGTTCCCGCCAATATTTAAAAATGAATGGTTACCTTTTAAGTGCTTTTTCCTTGCCTAACCATTTGACTTCCCCCTTCACGACTGGGGCATTTTTTTCCTATTCAGTACTGTACTTCTTTAACAGACAATCCCACGGTCATGTACGCAAATTCAATTTATATCATTTTTTCACAGAAACAGAGCCTTCTTTTGGTGGATTAATTAATTTATTTTTTTTATAACAAAAAAGCGATATTTTCTACTTTCTGTTATAAAACATATTTATTAAAAAAAAATATATATATTTTTTTTAAATTCAATTTCTTCATAAATTTATGCCAAAATGTATTCTGCTACATGGCTTTTGTAAAAAAAAAAATGCTATACTGTAATGGCGGTGATCAGCAACATATAGTGTGACTGTGATAGGGTGGCGGCCAATCTGGTGCTAACAGACACTGGCTGGGAGGGTTACTAACTGACACTGATGTTGCTAATGACACTAATACAGTGGTCAGTGATAATACTGTACAATGACACTGGCTGGGAAGGGATTCACAGATGGGGCAATTAAGGGGTTAACTGTGTGACTAACAATATGTAATGTGTGCTGCTTTTACTCTCTGATCTGGTCACTTTTTTCCCCCTGCTGTTCAGGTAGAAGAAACAGCAAGATCACTGTTCCCTGTACCCAGAGTTCTGTGTTTTTTTGTGTGTGATTGGATGCAGCTGATCAGCAGGTTTTAGACAAAATCATTGGCTGGGGGCGCATGGGAGGTGCCCCAAACCCTGAAGAGGGCGGTCAGTACATGTAAGTGTCTGTGCCTGTACCTGCCCCCTGATCGCAGTATATTTACTGTATATGGTCAGCAGGTGGTTACAAATCCCTACATGCTCTGTGAAGAAATGTTTAGCATAATTAACTGTCTGTACTGAAATGTAGAAACTGCCCTCCTACATTGTACATTAATGAAGTCTGTGTGGGGACAGAGCCACTGTGACACTCTCCAGAAATGCTTCGAATCAGTCCTGATACCTTCTCCTTAGACACTTCTAAAGGTAAGATATATATTGTTTTTTTTTGTTTGTTTTTTTAGGTAAGCTGTGTGAATGGGAACACGTCACAAACATGTAGTGTTTTTATTATTTTTTTACAGAAAAAGTGGATGGTAGTACAGTAGATAGAAGATATCAATCTTAGGATAAACCAGAAGTAGATTGCTTGCTTGAGATTAAAGCATATTTTATTGTTTAACTATTATCTGTATATGTGAACAGACCGTGTTCAGTGATGTGGCCTACAGCTGTTAACCTGACAAGACTGAGTTTGGTCTTAATCCAGCTCTGCCCTCTGTAAGGTTCCTGCTCTGTGTAAGCATTTGTGGATTCTGAAGGCTTGGCCGTTCTAACTTTGTAAAAGATATTTGGGCTGATTTACTAAAACTGGAGGGTGCAAAATCTCAGCTCTGCATAGAAACCAATCAGCTATTTTTTTTATTTTTATTTTTGTCAATTCATTGAACAAGCTGAAGTTAGAAGCTGATTGGTTACCATGCACAGCTGCACCAGATTTTGCACTCTCCAGTTTTAGTAAATCACCTATGTGTCTCTGTTATTCTTCTTCTATTTTGTCCATGTATCTACCAACTTAATTTCTTATAAAGGAAAATAAAGTTCATATTGTGTAGACCAATGGGCCTATTTAGTTGAAGAAGAATTCCAGGTATGGGTCATTTAAACTTAATTACATTGGTCCAGCTTGGCAAATGCAAAGCATTCTCTGAATGGAATCTGTTCTGATCGGCTGAACTCCTATCTTTAGAACTCAGCAGAGCAGCCGCGTGGCACAGAACCCAGAAGCAATTGAAGATCAGTGGAGAGGTGGCCTCTACTTCTGTAATTTCCAGCTTCCAGCGGCATTAGCCAGGTTTGATGTATACATAGTTACATTGGTCCAAGACTGTGTTCATTTTGATGTCAAATTTCAATTTAGTTCTAGTCATAGTCTTTTGACTAAAATAATATTAAAATTTTAGTCATATTTTAGTCATCTGAATCCTTTTTTAGTTTTATAAACAAACAAGAATATTGCTATTTCTTTTTACCACTGTTGATTTTGACGTCACATTTCAATTTAGTTTCAGTCCTAGTCTTTTGACTATAATGCCGTTTTTAGGTTTAGTCACATTTTAGCCATCTAAATTGAAACTGAATTCTATTTTCGATTTGTTTTCATCACTGAAAACATGCAGCTGATGAAAACTATGATGAAAACATTTTCTTCTACAAAATTAACACTGGTCCAAGCTGGATAAAATATCCATACCTGAAATTCATTTTTAAGCAATACAAAGAGAAATGATGATGTGCAAAATGGCAACCACACAGCTAATTTCAGATTATTACAATTGTATCAGTAAAATATGAATTGGTTGTGTTGCCCTTTACATGGTCATTTTTTATATAAATAAACTTAGACATACATCTGCTGCAAGTAATAATTTTCCTCCCCATTTGCCTGGTTCAGTATCTCTCTGTCCAGTTGGGATTAACAAACAGAACCGAATCTAGTAAACAAGAAAACTTACCACAATCCCTTCAATAAGTGGACCCACTGTATCCAAAAGTTCATCAAGCTCGGCCAAAATGTCCTCCTATGAACACAATGCAACAAGGTTATTTATGTGTTAATGTCAAAGATATACACGGTAAATGAATACCGTATATACTCGAGTATAAGCCAAGTTTTTCAGCACTTTTTTTGTGCTGAAAATGCCCCCCTCGGCTTATACTGGAGTCAAGCATTTTTCTGCTGCAGAAAATTACATTTTCCGAACCGACTTTGGGGCCCCGTATCTCGGGGCCACTTGGTACTAGGAACCCCAAATGTCCATTTGCATGCCTCACTGTGCTCATTTGCAGCCATAGGTCCCCCGAACTTCAAACTCTGTAGTTAATGGTTCCTAAATGCCCCCTAGCTGCAGACAAAATTTGGGGTTTCTGGACCCAAAGGGTCCCAAAATGACATTGCTGCAGATAGACACAGTTGACCGACTTTGGGGCCCCGTATCTCGGGGCCACTTAATGCTAGGAACCCCAAATTTGGTGTGCAAACCCAGTGGAACCAGCACTACAAATGGGGTTCCTAGCACTAAGTGGCCCCGAGATACGGGGCCCCAAAGTCGGTTCGGAAAATGTCATTCTCTGCTGCAGAAAAGTGCTTGACATTTTCCCCATATCTCGGGACCACTTAGGCTATTTTCACACCGAGACGCTGGGTGCGCTGGCGGTAAAGCGGCGCTATATTTAGCGCCGCTTTACCGTCGTTTTAGCGGCGCACTTCGGCCGCTAGCGGGGCGGTTTTACCCCCGCGAGCGGCCGAAAAAAGGGTTAATACCGCCCGCAAAGCGGCGCTCCAGCGGCGCTTTGTGGGCGGGATCGGAGCGCTGCCCCATTGTTTTCAATGGGAGGGGGCGCTTTAGGAGCGGTAAATACACCGCTCCTACAGCGTACCAAAGATGCGGCTTGCAGGACATTTTTCATCGTCCTGCAAGCGCACCGCTCCAGTGTGAAAGCCCTCGGGCTTTCATACTGGAGACACAGCAACGGCTGTTTGAAGGCGCTTTGCAGGCGATATTTTTAGAACTTTAGCGTCTGCAAAGCGCCTCAGTGTGAAAGGGGCCTTAGTGTTAGTGATATGTTGTAGTGCTAGTTCCACTGGGTTTGCACATCACATTTCCTAGGTTCCTAGCATTAAGTGGCCCCGAGATACGGGGCCCCAAAGTCAGTCAACTGTGTTCATCAACTGTGTCCATCTGCAGCAATGTAATTTTGGGACCCTTTGGGTCCAGAAACACCAATTTTGGCTGCAGCTAGGGGGCATCTAGAAACCATTAACTACCGAGTTTGAAGTTTGGGGGACCTATGGCTGCAAATACGCACAGTGAGGCATGCAAATGGACACAGTGAGGCTGCAAATGGGCATGGTTGACCTCTTTTCCACTTACAGTAGCTGCGCATTTGTCACCCTAGGCTTATACTCGAGTCAATAGGTTTTCCCATTTTTTTGTGGTAAAATTAGGTGCCTCTGGTCGGCTTATACTCGAGAATATACAGTACCTCTAAGGTGTAGCTTTACAGATTACAAATGACTTAAGTGTAACCAACAAGCAAAATGTTCTAAAAATGATCTTTGTGAAGATAAAACATTTTTTTTGGATAGGTATGTGTGTTTAACCAGTTTGAAGTGGTTATACCTAGGGCCGGTGCTAGCAATAGGCAGGTCAGGTGGCTGCCTAGGTTGCCAGGGTAGGGGGGGCGGCAAAATATGAATCCCCAGCCATTCGCTGGGGAATCAGATTATTAAGATACCTGCGGCACCAGCACCAGCTGCCAGGCTAGGAGGCGGTTGCACCTGTGAAGACATCCCGGACCACTCTATCCCCAGCCTGCAGTGCCGCCCTAGCAGCAGCAGCTAGAAGAGGAGGGGAGAGAACCGGCACAAAGTGCATTGCACTGTGTACAGAGGGGGAACTGATATGTGTGTGTGTGGGGGGCAGATGTGCAGGGGGTACTAGTACAGAGAGGAGCTTATAGGTGTTCGTGTGTGGGGGGGAGGAGAGATGTGCAGGGGGGTACTGATACAGAGCGGAAATTATGTGTGCGTGGGGGGGGGGGGCAGATGTGCAGGGGGGTACAGAGAGGAACTAATGTGTGTGTGTGTGTGTGTGTGTGTGTGTGGGGGGGGGCAGATGTGCAGGGGGTACAGAGAGTAACTGACATGTGTGGGGGGGAGGCAGATGTGCATGGGGTACAGAGAGGAACTAATGTGTGTGTGTGTGGGGGGGCAGATGTGCAGGGGGGTACAGAGAGGAACTAATGTGTGTGTGTGTGGGGGAGGACAGATGTGCAGGGGGTACAGAGAGTAACTGACATGTGTGTGTGGGGGGCAGATGTGCAGGGGGTACAGAGAGGAACTAATGTGTGTGTGGGTGGGGGGGGAGCAGATGTGCAGGGGGTACAAAAGGAACTGACATGTGGGGGAGGCAGATGTGCAGGGGGTACAGAGAGGAACTAATGTGTGTGTGTTTGGGGGGGGGGGGGGGGCAGATGTGCAGGGGGTACAGAGAAGAACTGATATGTGTGTGTTGGGGGGGGGCATATGTGTAGGGGGTACAGAGATGAACTGATATATGTGTGTGTGGGGGGGGGGGGGGCAGATGTGCAGGGGGTACAGAGAGGAATTGATATGTGTGTGTGGGGGGGGCAGATGTGCAGGGGGTACAGAGATAGATAGTGATGAGAAGGTTCAGGTATGTGTGTTTAACCAGTTGGAAGTGGTTATACCTAGGGCCGGTGCTAGCAATAGGCAGGTCAGGTGGCTGCCCAGGTTGCCAGGGTGGGGGGGGGTGGCAAAATATGAATCCCCAGCCATTCGCTGGGGAATCGGATTATTAAGATACCTGCGGCACCAGCTGCCAGGCTAGGAGGCGGTTGCACCTGTGAAGACATCCCGGACCACTCTATCCCGGCCTGCAGTGCCGCCCTAGCAGCGGCAGCTAGAGTGTACAGAGGAGGAACTGATATGTGTGTTTGGGGGGCAAATGTGCAGGGGGTATTAGTACAGAGAGGAGCTTATATGTGTTTGTGTGTGGGGGGAGGAGAGATGTGCAAGGGGGTACTGATACAGAGCGGAAATTGTGTGGGGTGTACAGAGAGGAACTAATGTGTGTGTGTGGTGGGGGGGGGGGCAGATGTGCAGGGGGTACAGAGAGGAACTAATGTGTGGGGGGTGTGGAGGGGCAGATGTGCATGGGGTACAGAGTGTGTGTGTGTGTGTGTGTGTGTGTGTGTGTGTGTGAATGTGTGTGTGGGTGGGGGGGGGCAGATGTGCAGGGGGTACAGAGATGAACTAATGTGTGTGTGTGTGGGTGGGGGGGCAGATGTGCAGGGGGTACATAGAAGAACTGATATGTGTGTGTTGGGGGGCATATGTGCAGGGGGTACAGAGATGAACTGATATATGTGTGTGGGGGGGGGGGCAGTTGTGCAGGGGGTACAGAGAGGAACTGATATGTGTGGGGGGGGGGGCAGATGTGCAGGGGGTACAGAGATAGATAGTGATGAGAGGGTTCAGGGGGATAGTGATGGGGTGATCTGAGGTGTGAAGGTGGAAGAATTGTGTTGATCTGAGACCTGAAAGGAATTGGGGTGATTTGAGGTATCCCCCTTTGTAAAAAAAAATAATAAATGCAGATCTTTTTGCAGGTAAAAAAAATTATCATTTAATATTATTTTTACTAGGAGCCTGTAAAGCTTTGTCAATGCATCTGTCTGCTCATACAGACAGGCAGTTACACAGTTAGCCTGTCTGTATACTGCCCTAGCCTGTCTGTATACTGCCCTAGCCTGTCTGTATACTGCCCTAGCCTGTCTGTATACTGCCCTAGCCTGTCCGTATACTGCCCTAGCCTGTCTGTATACTGCCATAGCCTGTCTGTTTACTGCCCTAGCCTGTCCGTTTACTGCCCTAGCCTGTCTGTATACCTGTGGACCACGGCTGGCGTGAAGAAGCGAGCCGGTGCCGCCACTATTTGTCTTCAGGCCGGGTCCAGAGGCACATGTGCGGGTCTGTGGACCACGGGTGAAGAAATGAGTGAAGATACTCTGCAAAAATCTTAGTGAGAAGCGGAGCCAATAGGGGGCGTCAAAATGCTGTTTCGCCTAGGGTGTCAAAAATCCTTGCACCAGCCCTGGTTATACCGGATCATGACTGAAGCTACAGTGATAATCCTGATATCATTTTTTTGCAGCTGGTAATTCTCTTTTTAGTAAAAGTAATCCAAGTGGCTATAAAGCTGCTGGATTACTTTTAGGGACGGCAGAATGGGTCCCCCCTCTCCCACTGCCACCATCCTCAGATTGACAGAAGACCAGTAAGGATGTGACATCTAGTTCCTTGGACACAGTGAGAGGAACTAATGTTGTTCCTCCCACTGTGTGACAGAAGAAACTGGAAGCAATGAGGATTTCTTCACTTCCCATTTCAGTCTCTTATAAACAAGTCATTACTGGCTTGTGAAAGCATCAGGTCAAACCTGTCACTTAGACCTGTCACTGTCCTTGCTATTACAAGCGATATGGATCATCCCTTGTGATAGCAATAAAGTTTATCGTCATTTTTTTATTTAAAGGTACAGCATATAAACATTTAAAAAAAAAATAACAAAAAATTGAATTCCCCGGTCTCCCCCGTGCTCACACTCAAAGGTGAACGCATGCGTCGGTCCCGCACACATATGGAAACTGTGATCACACCACACATTTGAGCCTGTAAAGGCTTTTAAAATTTAGATTGTGTGGAATCCTCCGAAAAGCCGGACACTGGGAGAAAAAACACACATATAATCACCATCACGACTTTGAAAATCTGGGACAAAATATATAAAATATTGAACAAAAATTATAACTCACCACTTATAGCACTTAAAGAAAATCCTTTTTTCCCGCCAGGGTTAAAGGAAATAGGAGGTGATTGGATTAGAAAGGACTGCACGAGACTAGGGGAAGTTATTAGTAAGGGGAAGGTTATGACACAGTTTGGTGCCGCTCCACAGGCATACATTTTAAAGCATGATATGTTTGGTATTGTTTACTCAGCATAACATCATCTTTTATATTTCACTAAACATTTGGGTATTATATTGTGTTTTTGCACATTAAAATTAAAGCATATTTTTCCCAAAACAATTGTGTTTGAAAAACCACTGTGCAAATATGACATAAAAATATGCAACACCCACTATTTTATTCTCTAGGGCCTCTGCTTAAAAAGTATACAATGTTTTGGGGTTATAACTAGTTTTCTAGCAAACAAATACAGATTTTTAGATGTAAGAGAGAAACGTCAGAATTGGCCAAGACTGGACTTGGTTAAAATAATTGAATACTCTATATCAATATGTAAGATTATAAAATGGACAAACTATCTATAGAATTCACAGGATCAGATCCCCAGTTTTAGAACTCCAAAAAATCATGATCATGAATACTTATGGGTATATTTTTGTAAAATACATTTGCTTATCAATTCTCCCATGACATTCTTTCTGTGCAAAAGGAGCAAAAAATTATGCTATTCAGCTATTTCCTGTGCTGGATGAGTGTTTTTTGTTGATTTAAAATGGAAGCTACATCATTTGCCCACAAGAAAACGCTAAGAATCATCTGAATTTCCAAGGATACTTAGCAGCATCCAGTGGCCAAATGCTGGATTTTCTGTTTTTAAATCAATGAAAATATTAAAACAGCACAGGAAATAGCCTAATAACATCTGTTTTTCCCCATTCACAAATGTACATGCTCTGTCACTGGGTAAATGCATTTTTTTTTATATAAATACACCCCTTAGGCCCCTTTCACACTTATACGACTTGTCCCATGATTTGGGACTGCAAAGTAGCATGACAAGTCGTTCCCCATGATTTCCAATGACAGCCATTCATATTAGTACGACTTCAAAGAAGTCCCTGCACTACTTTTGGTCTGATTTTGATGCCACTTACACAGGCAATCCTTAAAATCGTGGCAAAATCACGGTAGAAATCGTGGCCGCGAATTGCGGCAAAATCACGGTAAGATCGCACGACTTTGAAGTCGCACAAGTGTGAAAGGGGCCTTAAAGCGGAGCTCCACCCTAAAGTGGAACTTCAGCTTATCAGATTCCTCCCCCCCTTCAGTGCCACCCCCCCAGGTATCTGCCAGTGCCATAATACAGGTATCTGCACCCACTTCCGGGACTAGCTAGCCGCAGCTGCCCCGCCCCTATCCGCATATGAACCCCCGTTGTGTCTTGGGAAACACACAGTTCCCAGGACACAACAGGGACCAATAAAGATGCGAAGCGCGACTCGCACATGCGCAGTAGGGAACCGGGCAGTGAAGCCACAACGCTTCACTTCCTGATTCCCTGACAGAGGAGGCAGCCGAGAGACGATCGATCGCTCGTCATCTTCTGCCGACATCGCTGGAACCTGGAACAGGTAAGTGTCTATTTATTAAAAGTCAGCAGCTGCAGTATTTGTAGCTGCTGACTTTTAATATTTTTTTGTGCAGGTGGACTCCCTCTTTAAGCGGTCTTTTTGTCTTTTTGTATGTTTTTATTTTTCATGTGGGCATTTATTGCTTATGAAGATTTGTGAACTTTGATAGAGTTACAATGTGTGTGTATTTGTGTGTATTTATATATATATATATATATATATATATATATATATATATATACACACACACACACACACATGTGCACACACATGAGAATCAAATAGTTTTTATATTTTATGCACTGTATGTGTCTAACTATGCAGCTATTTTCTTTTTTTTTTCTTTATAGATGCAAAAAACAAAGTGGTAATCATCAGTAATCACCTTTGTTTGTTCTGAATACTGAATTTACACATAGTGTGGGGACAGACATTTTACTGCATTGTAAAACACCTGTCACCACAAGGTCACATAGAAAACAATTGTTTTCTGCATGTCCCATTCACACTGCACTGCTGCAATAAAATGCAGACGACATGTTGCTTTTTTTTTTTTTTGCAGTGTGCTGTACAAAATGACATGACACCTTAAAGCAATGCAGTGCATAGTGCTGCTGTACAGCGACATGAAAGAAGTGTTTTGTACACTTTGAATAAAGTTTGTATAAAAAAATCAAAAAAGGGAGCTGTATGTGATGCACTGAATCGAGCAACACACTGCCCCCCTACCACAGTCGGGAACAGACAACTGCTGAAGAGGTAACGTGCTCCAGCAGCTGTCCGTTCTTATGTAGATTCACCCTAATTATTGCACTTTGCACATCTTAATTGGTCATTGAATTGATTTATTGGGGTAGATGGCTCTTTGCGGTGCAAAGAATGCACACTTTGATTACCAAGCCATGAGGAGGTGTATTTCGGTGATTTAAATAAATACTACTTCAAGTGAGCTTTCTCCAAATTTTTATTGGATCAGCCCAGCTCAGTTTTATAGGTTTGCCGTCACTGTGATATATGAATGTGGGTCATGAGCTAAAAAAGAATGCATACATTATATTTAAATGATATTAAAAAAAAAAAAAAAGGTAGATGGAAAGAGACTTACAATGGCACATTCAAATCCATAAATGCGCACAAGGTCACACTGTAAACAAGCCTAAGAGATTAGAAAATACATGATTAGAAATCTCTTGTCACAGCATACACTTTCATTTTATGACATCAGCATTGTAATATTACAATAAATGGTTATTTTTAACATACAATATAAGCTTACTTAAACAATTCTCCCTTAAAGTGGATGTGAACCCGATTCATGAAATTTTATCTGGGCACATCTATACGCAGTGTTTTTTTTTTAATCTCTCTTCAAAGCACTAAGTCCCATAGCTGTCTCCTGCTCCGTTCTTCTGTTATCAGCCTGATAACTTTTGACAAGCTCTCTGAGATGGGAGCCTGAAGTGTGTGTCGGGGAGGTTGCTATAAATAGATTAGCAGACTGCTAAACTATATACAGGAAATCTCTGCATGTGTGTGGAGGGGGTGTGCGCCTTTCCTCCAATTAGCTGTCACAATGTATAGCCATAATCCACTCCTACAGATGAATCAGGAAGAGACAATTCTAACATGATGTGCACTTTCTAAACAGTATATAAAGGTGAAGACAGCAGATATACATGAAAAACTTATATAGTGAGCTTTGTTTCATCTCTGTGTATCATCTGAGGCTGTTCACTTCACTGGGTGTATGTGAGGGTTTACATCCACTTTAATGTGAGTGCTGTCTGTCTGCTGGCCATCTCTTTCCACAACTTCCTGGATTCCCTTCATGTTTTGCAGCTTTTCTTCTGCTGTTTTCTTTCTATTTCTAAGAACTACATATCCCATGGTACCTTGCTGCCTGCAAGCAACTGACTCCACCTCCTGAAACTCCTCCTCTCAGCACCTCTGTAATTCAGAAGGCGGCTCTGTGAAATGTGTGACACAGCAGTGCCAACTTACAGGGCATAGTGACTACGTGTCACAGAATTCAAGGCAGTAAATGTGTGGGGATCTTCACATAGTAAGTTTACAAATTTCAAGATTGTTCAGATTATTAGGAGAAGGCTAGAAATAACTGAAATACACAATGTGGAAACTAATACATAATTTTACCGTTTTACTATATTATAATAATATCTTTTTATAAAAAAAAATACTCTAATGAGAATGAAATCAAAGACAAAAGAATTTTGGACATTTTATGGCTTTTGGGTAAAATGTCTGTTCCATACTTTTCTATATATTAGTTTTGGCATTAATGATAATGATTAATGTGTATTATGCATATAAAACATACATTTAAAAGCAGTGATGAAAGTTTACATTGTATATCTATATTGACTAGCATACTTATAGACCACACCACGGAAATGGCTACATATACATATGTGTACATTAATGCACAGTAACAATGAAGTGCTATTCATTCTGAATGGCTCCCACGGCACCTTTTCAACACACTTGCAAAATACCACAATGTGTGCAAAGGCACTGCACTGTCAAAAATATGGCATGCACCTTTTCTGAGGGATTTGGTGAGTTACACTCAAATAAATAGGCTGCCTAACGCAACACATGTTAACACACAGTATAACGCACAGTAATGCATGTGTGCTAATGTGGTATCATAATGAGAATGGGCCCTTAGGGATTGTAGTAGTTTACCACCCTGTTCCCAGCCTAATATTGGACAGTGAAGGAGCAGCAGAAGACTGATGAGATCATTCCTCTGTTCTCTTTCTGTCTGTATGCCCCTTATAATCACTCCTGTTCATGTAGAAGATTGAAATGGCCCTACTGCTGTGCCTCTTTTCTGCAACGGATTTCAAGAGGCTTATACCAATTCAAATTCAAGTACACTAACTCAATTTTTTTTTTTTTATTACATTTTGCAGATATTTTTTTCTGAAAAGACAATTGCAATAATTTGTTTTCTTAATGCCTGCCAGGAGTGCAGAGCAAAGCAAGAATTTTACTTAATGTTCCCCTTGCCAAGAAGCTCTTTTCTTTTAATTCCCCACAATTCTGTTTAGTCACCAGAATCAAGAGAGTAAAGTGTAATCAATTTTCAACCCATGTTGGGTTATTTGTTTTCTAGAAATTATTAAATTATTGTTATTGATGATTTATTGATATCAACCTCATTGGCCCAAAATTGCCTACTGTATGACGGCATATTACTGCCAGGGGTGAAACAAGGTTCTCATGAATGCCATAAATAAATTCCTATTTTCACATTGCCAATAAAAGAAAAAAAAAACGATCTAAACTTAAAGAGGTAATTTATACATAAAGCATGAAAATGAGTACTCCATACCAAAGCATTTACAAGTCTTTTAGCCGCTTCTTTAAAATTCCCAGTAGGGTTACCGCTCTAAAAAAAATAACACAGAACCAAACTTACTAAAATAAAAGTGCATATAAATATTGTTATTGATCATAGAATACACAGCACATGCATTGTATACAATTATTATTCTCTAAGTAAGATTATTTTAGAGAAGATTGCAGTTATTGTACCAATAAAGAGAAAATCTGTTAAAACCACTTCGACAATCCAACAACATTTTGAGGAATGCCTTTAGAGAGATAACAGCTGTTTTCTGTGCACCTGTCTGCCAGAATATTCTATAGTGAGGTCCACTAGCCAATAATATCATGGCAAATGAAAGAGGAAGTGTCTGGACACCAAAAATCTTTCTTGATGCTGAAACATTCAATCAGATCTGTTATTAAGGCCCCTTTCACACTGGGGCGGTTTGCAGGCGTTATTGCGCTAAAAATAGTGCCCGCAAACCGACCCGAAACAGCTGTTTCTGTGTCTTCAGTGTAAAAAGCCCGAGGGCTTTCACACTGAAGCGCTGCGCTTGCAGGACGCTGGAAAATGTCCTGCAAGCCGCATCTTTGGCTCGCTATAGGAGCGGTATATTTACCGCTCCTATAGCGCCTGTCCCCATTGGAAACAATGGGGCAGCGCTCCGAACCGCCCGCAAAACGCCGCTGCAGCGGCGGTTTGCGGACGGTATTGACCCTTTTTCGGCCGCTCGCGGGGGGTAAAACACCCCGCTAGCGGCCGAAATGCGCTGATAAATATAGCGCCGCTTTACTGCCAGCGCCCCCACCGCTCCAGTGTGAAAGTAGCCTAAGAATAGAAGCATTGTTTGTCAAGATTAAATGAAAACTAATTGGAGGGAATCCCCTTGAGAATTACCTGAGCCTAATTCAGGCAACATTACTGACATGTGGGGCAAATTCAGGTCGTTTTTACTAGCACGGCTTTAGGAACCGGTCTCTATGGCAGCAACAAATTATTAAAGAATTGCCACAATTTCTCAGATTAGGAAACTGGTGGTAACTAAGACCAACTCTTAGCCGGTGTACAGAGGTCTGCCAGTACTCAGAGCGGGCCGTGTCTGTGCTGGGACGTTATCATGTATGTTAATGCTTCCTGCACAGTGCAGAATCCCCAGCCTCATTTAACCACTTAAATACAGGGCATTTTCACCCCCTTCCGGCCCAGGCCAATTTTCAGTTTTCAGCGCTGTAACATTTTGAATGACAATTGCGCAGTCATGCAACACTGTACTCAAACTAAATTATCATTATTTTCCCTACAAATAGACTTATTTTGGTGGTATTTGATCAACTCTGCGGTTTTTGCGCTATAAACAAAAGAAGAGTGACAAGTCTGAAAAAAACACAGTATTTTTTACTTTTTGCCCAATTTAAAAAAAAAAAAAATAAAAAAAAAAAAACACAATTTTTTTTCCTCAGTTTAGGCTGATATGTATTCTTATACATATTTGTGGTTAAAAAAAAAATAAAAAAATCGCAATAAGCTTATATTGATTGGTTTGCGCAAAAGTTATAGCGTCTACAAAATAGGGGATAGATTTATAAAAAATTTTATTGTTGAGCAATTTTTATCGTGACTGTGACATTGTGGCAGGCATATCAGACACTTTTGACACTTTTGGGACCATTCACATTTATACAGCGATCAGTGCTATACAAATGTGCTGATTACTGTGTAAATGTCACTGGCAGGGAAGGGGTTAACACTAGGCGGCGATCAAGGGCTTAAATATGTTACCTAGGGAATGATTCTAACTGTAGGGGGAGGGGACTGATGAGGGGAGGTGACCAATCGGTGTTCCTCTGTACTAGGAACACGATCTGTCTCCTCTCCCCTGACAGGACGTGGATCTGTGTGTTTACACACACAGATCCACGGTCCTGTTCTGTAACGAGCGGTCACGAGTGCCTGGCGGACATTGCGGCCGCTGGGCACGCACATCAGGTCCTCAGTAACGCAGCAGAGTGTTCGCGCCCCCCTATACCGCCAGGAAGCCGAGGCTGTCATATGACGCCCAACCAGGATGAGAGATCCCTCCTGCAGACGTCATATGACTATACATGGGTAGGGAAGTTAAAGACCCCCCCCCTGCTGAAAGCTAAATATAAATGTAGATACAGGTCATGTCATTACCCAAATATTACTTGTCACTGGGTGGGTGGAGCCTGATAGGGAACTGAGAGACTTTTTCCCCACCAAATTTGCTTTACGCTTCATTGGCAGTGCACAGCAGTGGGTGGATTTGAAAGCTGCTCTTAAGCCACATACACACGTTTGTATGCTCCATCGGACAATTGTTGTCGGATTTTCCACGGACAAATGTTGGATGGCAGGCTTTAAAATTTTCCACGGACAACGGTCTGTTGTCGGATTTTCCAAGCGTGTGTACACAAGTCCGTCTGATAAAAGTCCAAAGTACAAACACGCATGCTCAGAATCAATGCTCACCAAACACAACATTAGTAGAAGGAGCCCAAAGGGTGGCGCTAAAGAGCTGAAAAAACACGTAGTACGTAACTACGTTCGTGTTTGTTGGCCGACAATTGTGTGTCATTTGCATGCAAGACAAGATCCTGGCCAACACTCTTCAGACAAAAGTCTGAGGCATTGTCTGTGGAAAATCTGATCGTGTGTACGAGGCTTTAGACTAAATAGAGGTTATGGGTCAGCCCATTGCTGTGCAATATTAATCAAAAGTAAAGCAGACCTGATGGGGGTATAGTCTTTTAGCTCCCCATTAAACATTACCTAGCCTAGTACAAAACTTGTCGGCCATGTGTCTGTCAGTGTGATGGGCACAGTGGTTAGGGAGGGAGTGCATTGAGGAAGGAATGGCCGGTATGAACACATTTTCCTCATTGCAGACACGGACAGATTCATGTACCTGTCTGTGTGCCTGTCTTTAGGTGACAATGACAGAATCCCAAAGGGTGTCTATGACATTGTTTGTGAATTCCCTCAACATATTATTTATGTTCCCAACTACCTCAACCTTCTGAATATCATGACTTTTTGTATTATTATTTTCATTTTTTGTGAACATTATTATATGATAAGAATTTGATGTTTTAGGTCAAAACAGCAAAAATATCAACCACTATTGTTTCAAAGTGGTTCAGGGTTAGCTGACATACCACAATAACATAGCTTTTGGTTATGTTATAAATCATAGATAGTTATTAACCTCTGGCGCTCACATAACACATATGTGCGATGGCAAACAGGGTGGGCTTTAATGCCCATGCACTGCACACATATGTGTCTATGGGTGGCAGAACTTTCTGTGCTGAGTGTGTTCCCTGTAATCCCCCAGCACAGTGACTAAGCTGTAAAAGACTTCTCTCAGTCTCGATTCTTCCGAAAGACCCCAAATTCCCTGGGGCACACAATTTTCTGAGCTCAGGCCCATCCCATCCAACATGTCCCAACAAATTGTTCACCTTTTCATGTACCTAGCCATGCCCCCATCAGTCAAGGCTCTCTTTCCCTAGGAGGGGCTCAAGAGGCCTTCATGAGCCAGCAGAACTGGCTTCTGATGATCTCATCACTGTGACAGCCAATCACAGTGTTCATGTGATCTGCTGGTCTTTCCCACCCCCCCAGGTGTATAGACCCTGTTTAAGGGATGCCAGAACTGGGTGGGAAAGTGTTAAAAACAAGTATACACAATCAGTGGGTGGTGGGATTAATTATCAGCAATTCAAAGGGGAATATTAATAAAACAGTGAATGTGATATTCACCAAATAGTCACTGCAGGTAAATCTACTGGTATGTATTTTAAATTACAGTAATTGATTCATCTGCATCAAATGTTTTGTGAATGTCACATTTTCTGTTTTATAAATGTGCTCCAAAGTATACAGAATGTATAGAGCAGGGAAGGATTAGAGCCCCTGTCAAGTTTTACTGCTGCCAATTTTCCCGCTAGGCTGATTCACCCACACGATTTATCCTGATGACCATTGTTACAGGACAGAAATCTAAAATATCATAGTTGTCACCAGAACCAGAGTTAATAATAAACCTTCCACTGGAGACACCTGTTCCAGCAACAGCTGCCCTAGAGGTGAATCCATGTTATTTTAAAGGAATTTTATCTTTCTTTCTGTTTCATCTCTAGAACAGGAAGTAAAGGGAATTTTTTCCAATGGGACACAGACAAAAAACAGAAAAAAACATATTTGGTAAATTACAAATATGAGAGATTTTATCTCTAGTTTATTTAGTTTACTTTTATCTTCATTATTTTGGTTCACTTTTCTGCAGTCCAAACTGGGAATGGTGGGATTTTTTTTTCTTAGAAGTAGTAATCAAGTTACCTCTTCTGTACATAACTCATATACTGGCTTAGTTTGTTATCACCACTCAGCAATCTCATTTGTTTTGCAGACATCTTTGTGTACCTAATAGTAGATAACTGGAAATAAATGGGACTAAGTACTACTAGGTATACCATCACCTGGATTAATGAAACCCTCCACAGACATTTTTTTATATAATAGTGCATTCATAAATAGGGCTTTCAACAAGGTCTATTTTTAAAAACATTGTTAGAGTCACAATAAAATTTACCTTACAAGCGTTGTATTCACAGAGAAATCCACTAACTTCCTCCAAAAATGCTGTAGATTCCTGAAAATTCATAACATATGTTAGAGATGAATATATCCGATATTATTAATAAAGAGATGTGTTATAACAGTACAAGGTGATAAAAATGTGTTTGATTAAAAAGAACCTTTTAAATAAATGGGGCTGACTTAATAAAGCTTTAGCCCTCGTTCACACTGAACACGGCTTTGAAATTGTGCAAGTTCATCTGAACTCGATTTCAAAGCCGCATTTTAGTCTGACTTTGGGGGCGACTTGAAAGACATCTGTGCGGGTTCATATACAGATGTCTATTGAAATCGCCCCTGAAGTCGCCAAAAGTAGTACAGGATCATTTGGAAACAGGGACGCTTCCATTTCAGGCAACGGGCTCTGATTTGACATGCAATTTGACCTGTCAAATCGCGCCGATGTGAACAGGGGCTAATTGACTGTTTAGTTAGCATCACTTAACTTGGTAAAAAATGATCGTGGGGTTCATTTACTAAAACTGGAGAGTGAAAAATATGGTGCAGCTCTGCATGTTAGCCAATCAGCTTCTACTTCCAGCTTGTTCAATTAAGCTTTGACAAAAAAAACAAAAAAACTGGAAGCTGATTGGTTTCTTTACAGAACTGCACCAGATTTTGCACTCTCCAGTTGTAGTAGATCAACCCTACTGTGTTCACTTCAATCAAAAAATAATGTGCAATTAAGAATTATTTGTATTTCTTTTTACATAAACACACTTATTCCTTGTTCAATGTGTTATGCCAGCCATATATGGATTGAAATTCAGCATGCACCAGCCGAAATTCGATCCATGTATGGGCATGGTGATTGTATATTCACCCTGCTGGAAAATTACCGATCACTCGATCTGTGCTTCCAGCGGTACCCGGAATCGCTAATAAATGTATTCTCCGCTCTCAGAATGCAATAACTCAGTGGGAGGATTCCCCCATCCACATCAAATGTGTGGATGGTAGAATCAAGTCTTTTTTTTTTTTTTTCTCTTTCAACCTCCTGGTTAAAAGAAAAAAAAAAGTATAATCCTTTGTAAAGTAACCTCCACTGAGAGCTTTCATATAAAAAAGAATTCAATATGGTATTACTTGCAAAATTGTAATAAATTATACAATACATCCTCATATGAATAAATGCAATACAATATATAATTATTTTTAAAACAAACGTGTGTAAAGTAAAAAACAGTTCTGTACTATATAGGAAAGCAAGACTCTATAATCTCTTCTACATTCCAAAGTTAAAATAAGACTGGAGGTAACATGGCAGCATTGAGAAGTATTTGGAGCAGTTTTACTGGATGTCACTTACCCAAACAAAGTATTACCCATATTCCAATGAACTGTATTCAAATAATGCCTTGATGACAAATTAAGCACATAAGAAAAGTCTTAAAAACATAATTGTTTATTTTCATGTGAATTACTACTTTACCCTCAATGCTTGCGCTAGACAATTTGGTTGGTGTTTATATTGAGATGGAGGTGTTTGACAGGTGTATTCTGAAGGGTCAGGTCGGTAAGGGCTTGGACAGTCTTCATTACCACCATATTCACTAGCTATAAGACAACAATGACATAAAACAGACACAGTTTAATATTACTTGAAGACCCCAAATAAATGTTCACATTTTTATAGCGATATAATACAGATCTTGCTGATTGATAGCACTTACCCTGACAGAAGCTGATACCAAACAGCGCAAAAAGTAGGATGACTTTCATTGTGCTGATTGTTGAGTTCTTCTCAGTAAGTGATGCCTATGCCTATGCCTATATGTTTTTCAGTTCCTCTTTTTATACTTGTTAAAGTCAGTGGCATCATTAAACATGTGACATTGGGCCACACACATTGCCACGTGTTTGTGATGAAACAGCCAATCAGATCTGTTGGCAGCAGCTATGAAAACAAGCAGTGATTGCCAAGATTAAATGCAAACATTAAAAACATCATGACTTTTTTAACCCCATTGCCTACCATCTCACCCTTCAGAACATTGTAGCTATTTGTATAACTATAATTTTTTTGTGAATTTTATTAAACATTAATAAATGTTTAATAAAACATTGTGGTGTGTTAAAATTTAGTGGCATACACCTGGATCACCCAGCATGTATTACAGCTGATTCTCTTTTTTTGTTAATTTCATCAATTAAGACAATTATTGAGTGTAGCCTATGATCTTTAGTGCTACTATTTATATCAAAGTTTTATGTCTGTAATGTGGTTATGACTAAGGCCTTATAGGCTGAAACGCATCAACTGTTTTCATCTGCGTTTGTTCATTGTGGCTTGTCAATAAAAACAAAGATTTTTTAAAGAGCAACAACCAGAGTGCCGATCATTTTTCCTACATTGTACTATGTGTTGGGTGTCCAGTGTGCCCCTATGTCTTTGGCTCATTCCAGGCTCACCTGCCCTCTGCCTATCCATTATAATGCATGTGCTTCTACTATGGAGGCACTCAAAAATGTATAGAGTTAGGACTGCGGATAATAATGGGGTGGTGTTTTTAACGCAAACTCTTAGACAAGTAAATTTGGTTGGTTGCGGGCTGGTTGACAAGTTGAGCAGGGAATTTTTTGGTGTTTTGTGCTACAGCACTACTTCAGTACAGCTGGCAATCCCTGTTTCTTTGGGCTCAGCATCACTTCTTACCATTTCTCAGGGGTGTGGAGCATGTAGCACTGGAAAAAAATAATTAACACTATATGAAGGTCCTTTCTTAAAACAGCAAGGTGGTTATAATGTTTTCTGTTTCATAGGCGGTGATCATACAGCTATAAGATTGAACGTTGTGCAGATACCCTGGTAAAAAAAAAGCATTTTATAATTAAAATCTCTATATAAGAATATCTGCTAGCAGTGTTAAAAGGAAGTAGACATGTGGAATGTCATGCTATGATATATACAAAGTGTTGCAAAGTATGCCAGCCAATCAAAAATCATCTCTTAACCCACTGTAATACTTAAACATCTGATTGGTTGCTAGATTTTAAAGCATTTTGTAATTCCTGTTTACTTGAAATGCCCACAAGTCTCAAACATGTATTGAAATATATACTATGCAAATTCAATCCATTGCAAACCTCTCATGAAAAATGGCAGCTGGAGAATACAGGATAATTCTGATCATATTCTACAAAGTACTCAAAGTATTAAAAAAAAAAGTTTGGAAAACTTTCGACATAATGTAGCAACCAGTTTGGATGCACCCATCACTTCTAATGTGTTCTTTTGAAATGTATCATTCTTCTCAACAATATATTTTTGATGATCCATTGGTCAGATTAACTCTGCAGGTGAAAAGGCATTCCTCAAGCCTCTTTGACAGACACCAAAGAGTTGATTTGCCAAAGTCAATTAAGCTTTTTACTTTACATGTGAATTTTCCCTAGGCTAGGTGATGATGGTAAAGTTCTGCTGACGCCAATCACCATATAATGGGCAAGTGAAAATACAGTTTTATATTTTCTTGCACATGATTGGATATCGTTTGCAAAGTGAATTTTCACCATATTCAGTAAGCTAAGGGAAAATGATCTTGCAAAGTGAAAATTCCCTTGCAAAACTAACCATTTAGTAAAAAAAACTCTGCTCCTTAAGGTTGGAGATTGTCTGACATAAGGTTCCCAGAGTCCATATACTACAACAACATGTATATTTTTCTGTAATCTGACAAACAGATATTATATTGTAAAAGGGAAAAAAAAACACAGAAGTTGATTCTGTGTAGAGGCATACTTTAACCTTTTTACTTTTGGCTTTTTTTTCTTTTTTTCTTGCACCTTAAAATGCATGTTTTATGCCCGCACATTATTATCTAATTTTTTGGTAAACTATAAAAGATGAGGATGTGTTGAGTAAATAAATAAACATGACAGGTCCTCTTTAAAGAGACATCTATTAGACCCCTACTGTTACCTTTGTACCCAACTGAAGTTTATCAGGAACAGTTTGTACTTGATCAGCTTCTTCCCCTGTCACAACAGCTGGGGAATGACAGCCCTAAACCCAGAACTGACTAAGGGCTCTTTCACATGGGGCGGACAAAGTGCTGATCCGCCCCATGGATATCCGCTTGCTCAGCGGGGATCGCCGGAGTGATCTCTGCTGAGCAGTAAGATGACAGGTCCGTCTCAGCACTCTGTGCTGGGACGGACATGTCACAGCGCCGCTCTCCCCTATGGGGAGAGCGGGTGACGACGGACCGTAGAGTCTGTCGTCATCCGATCCGCTCTGCAGACAGATGGAAAAATAGGGTTTTCCTCCGTCTGCAGAAACGGACCATAGCGGGCACGGACGAGATCAGGTGTCAGCGGATGCTCATCCGCTGACACCCGCTATCCCATAGGGATACATGTATGTCCGTTTTTTATCCGAAAACGGATGGATGGAAAAGGGACATACGGACCATCCATGTGAAAGAGCCCGAAAGCTCTCCCTGCTTGCACGTCTCATTGTTGTCCCAGGCACTTATGCCCCATACACACAATCTGAAAATTGGATGACAGATCATCTGTGTTTTTTTGCATGCTAGTCGTATATTGAACCTGAAGAGTACTAAAGTTACGAAAATTCGCAGATAACAGAATAAAAAAATCGGAAGTGATGTCACGTGTTGTAGTGTATTGTATTTTCAGACGACAACTGTACTGATTAAACGAAAATCGTAAAATCTCGCATCATACGAGAATTTTTTTTTGTGCATGTCCAATAAAATAATATCGGATGAACTTTTGTGATTGGCTCTCGAAAGCTCTGTACTAACGATCCAATTATCGTACGATGGCATCGAAAGCCGTTTTTTTCATCCAATTTTCGGATCGTGTGTAAGGGGCCGTTGGGTGCAGCAGCTCCTGGGATTGGGAAGGGGGGGACATCTTCTATTCACCTGAATTACTTCCACTAGAAAACCAACAGCTGAAGAGATGTAAACAGACTTGTGGCTTCTGTAGCAGCTGGGAGTCCGTTTACACGGCTTTGCTGCCATGGACATGGTAATTATGTCTGTGGCTGAGAAAGTGTTATTGCCCACATTCATATTCACCACATTTAGTATTCTTGTGGACTGCATTACATGTGAGCTAAATAATGTGAAAGCAAAGATGATACACATATAGAATAGATCAGGAGAACCAATTTATAAATATTACTAAACTATAGATTCATGCATACAATTTGGAGTATAAGTGATACCCTTTATTTGCTGACAAATTGTTAAAGATGAGAATTGTATTATGCCTGTTGATGGAACCTAATATGTTGCAAAACCTATAGACATTTTGTGTGTGTTTCAATGTTGTGAATTTTCAAAAGAATTCTTGCCATCTAAAACAATGCAAAACCCATTTTTACCTATTAGAGAGAAACTGACTGTGATCTTGGCGAATTGGATGATGTACTGGTAAGTACTTTTTCCAAAATGTATTTAAATAAATGTCTATTGTTACAACTAATTCTTTTTTTTTTTTTTCCACCTCAGCAAGAATCCCTAGGGGACTGAATCAGTAGCGCCCTCAACAGCGTCCCTATTTGTCTTAACATCATTGTGGAGATTGCCTCGTTTTTTTTTTTTTTTTTTTTTTTTTTTTTTTCCATATTCACAACCTTAACAAAACCTGTGGGAGCTTTTCCGTTAATTCTTGCTTGAGCTCGCTCAATTTACCATTAGCATTCAAAAATCATTAAATAACCCAGAACCCCCCCCCCTTCCCCCCCCATCCCCCCCCCCCCCCCCCCCCCTTCCCTTCACCCCCCTGCCGCCGGAGTCTCCCCAAAGTGGCTAGAATGGTTTAATCCTAATTTTGATTTACTGGCTTTTGATTAGATTAAATGTCTACCTACTATCTCTCACCCTACTTTCTTAAGGCTTCGGCGTAGCTCCAAGCCTTTTTAAACTTTCTCCAACCCTCCCATTTAGTTCTCGTGTCATCTCTTTCCTCTGCCCCACTATTAGCTAGACATTCCAAGGTGTATGTTCTTTCCACTGCGTCGACCCATTCCCAAATAGGCGGGGTCTCTTGGTCCCTCCATCTTCTTGGGATTACTCGTTTTGCTGCATTGAGCAAGTGAGGTACCAAGGCTCCTTTGTATTGCCTGGTTCCTTCCTCTGTGGCGTGCATCAGTACGACCCAGGGGTCGTTTCTTACTATAACTTGGGTTATTTCCTCTATATTCTTGAGGATGGAACTCCAAAATATTTTGATCTTTGGACAGTCCCACCAGAGGTGGCCCATGGTTCCCCTCTTTTTACAGCCTCTCCAGCAGTCTGCTGAGGCTTCTGGCTGGAATCTATTTATTTTGTCAGGGGTTAGATACCAGCCCGATAAGCACTTATAGTTGGTTTCTGCGGTTCTCACAGCAAGAATTTATAAATTTTTGTAATTATTTTTTTTGTGTTTTCTGCTGTGAAGATGCGTTCCATCGCCGTAAGGTCTTCCCGTCCTCTCAAAGGGGGAGAGATCGAACCTATAAAGTGACATAGCTGCCGGTACCGCCATTCATCAATTGTGAATAAATCATTTTTTTTTTGTAAATCTTGGATAGCCAAGATTTTCCCCCTACTTATTAAATCTCCTAACCGTGCATTTTCGTTTTTTAACCACTCCCCTCCCATTTCTCTTCTTCCTGGGGGAAAGAGGTCGTTTTCTTTAAGTGCAATTAAAGGTGAATTAAATTTTATTTTCAGTTTTTTGTGGATTTTATCCCATACTTTAAAAGTGTTTGTAGTGATTGAGTGCGTTTTCTCCCCTAACCTTCTATATTTCGGGGGGTTCCAAATAGCTTTTCCTAATTGTGCTTCACTCAGTGCTCCTTCTAAACTTACCCATCTTTTTAAGCTCGGCGTCTTCCCCCATTCTGGTATTCTTAATAATACGGCTGCATAGTAATAGTTAATAATATCGGGTACTGCTAGGCCCCCCTTTCCCCCCTTTCCATTTTCAGAATTTGAAGTGAAATTCTATGTTTTTTCTGTTGCCACACAAAATCCATGATAATTGTTTTTAATTTCCTCAGGTATTGTTCTGGTAAGGAGATTGGTACCATTTGAAACTTATAGGTTATTAACGGGAGTACCATCATTTTAATCGCATTGATACGGCCGAGCCAAGAGATGGGTCTATTCTTAAACTCTTGACATTTCTTTTTTACTTCATCTAGGAGAGGGATATAATTAGCCTTGTATATTTTCCCTATAGTGTTAGTCAATGTAATTCCTAGATAGTTAATCTGTTTTTTCCATGCGAACTTATATATTTTCATGAGGTCCTGTTTCTCTGTCTTATTTATATTGATGCTAAGTATGAAAGTTTTAGCTTGGTTGATCTTAAAATTTGAGATTTCACCGAACGTGCTGATCAGTTTCAAGATATTTGGCAATGATTTCTGCGGAGAGCTTACATAAAAAAGGACGTCATCTGCAAATGCCGCAAGTTTATGGTCTTCCCCTCCCACCACGCAGCCTTCGATACCCGGGTTTAACCTTATCGATGCCAACAGGGGTTCCAGCGAGAGTATAAACAAGAGAGGGGACAGGGGGCAACCCTGTCTTGTCCCATTATGCATTTCGAAGAGGGAGGAGATGGTTCCGTTCACTTTAATATTGGCTTTTGGCTGGCTATACAGGACTCTTATTTTCTGAATTATTTTGGGTCCGAAACCCATGGCCTCCAAGGTCCTAAACAGGAACCCCCAGTCTACCCGGTCAAACGCTTTTTCAGCATCAATAGACATTAGTAGACTGGGGGTTCGGGCAGCCCTCATTGCTTGCATCACTAGTAAAGTTCGAACGCTATTATCCCTGCCCTCTCTTCCCGGCGTAAAGCCCACTTGATCCGGGTGGATCAACTCATCTAAGCAGCCCTTTATACATTCCGCTAAAATCTTCGCGTAGAGCTTTGTCTCTAAATTTAACAGAGATATCGGCCTAAACCCCGCACACGTCGAGTCGTCTTTCCCTTCCTTGCGCAGAACCGTGATTGTAGCTGACAATGAAGCCTCGCTCATGCGAAACTCGGAGCCAAGGCCGTTCATGTAGCTGAGAAGTCTGGGTACTAGAATCTCGCTGTAGGTTTTATAATAAAGAGCCGTGAACCCATCGGGGCCTGGGCTCTTACCCATTGGCGAGTTGTTCAAGGCTCTTGAGATTTCCTCCGCGGTAATTGGACTTTCCAGCATTTCCCTATCCTCTGGCCCTAGGGACTGCAACTTAGCCCCTCTCAAGAACTTATCGATTTTATCCCTATTCTCACCTTTTTTTCCGTCCCCCTTTTGCCCCACGGAGTAGAGTTCCTCATAGAAATCCCTGAACGTCGACGCGATATCTTTTGAAATAAACTTCACCTCTCCTTTTTTATTTTTTATTTTTTCTATAAAATTTTTGGACTTATTTTTTTGGAGCACCCTTGCGAGTACTTTGCCTGACTTGTTGCCCCATATGTAGCGATCTTTGGTGATTTTGTTGAATACTTGTTTGGCTTCCTGTTCTGTCCATTCTTTTAGCTCCTCTCTCTTATGAATTATCTCTTGGAGTATCGCGTGATGCTGGTTGGGGTCCCCCTTGTGTTTTTGTTCTAAAGTTTTTATGTCGTTCGTCAGGTTGTGTATTTTTCTTGATCTATCTCTTTTTTTCCACGACGCCTTTGAAATCAGGACCCCCCTAATGAAGGCCTTATGGGAATCCCATAGACTTGACCCCATTACCTCCCCATTATCGTTCGTTTTAAAGAACCATTCCAGCTCTTTCCCCACGCTTTCCCTGATTTCTTTGTCCATTAAAAGCTCTTCATTAAGCTTCCACCCGCAGCTCGGCGGTCTATGTTCTGGGATATTTAAGTTCATACTGACCGGTGCGTGGTCTGAAAGTGTTACAATCTCAACCTTAGTATCTGACACCCTCTCTAATAGTCCATGGTCCACCCAAATGTAGTCTAGCCTCGAGTACGTCCCGTGCACAGGGGAGAAAAAGGTATAGTCTCTGATCTGAGGGTGCTGTACTCTCCATACATCCACCAGTTGTTCAGAGCTCATCTTCTTCTTTAATAATTTCAGTTGAGCGCTTCCCGTCCCCTGTGCACCGGACGAACTATCCACCTCAGGGTCCAAGACAAGATTTAAGTCTCCCATCAATATCAAGTAGCCCTTTCTGAAGGATCTTAGCTTAGCTAGGATCTTGACCATAAATTCCGGGGATCTCGTATTTGGGGCGTATATGTTTGCAAGGGTTTAGGATGTCCCGTAGAGGGTGCCCCTTAAAAAGAGGAACCTTCCCTCCGGGTCTGTCTGTCTGTCTTCTATATTGAATTGCAAGTCGCCTGCCAACCCTATAAGCACAACTCTCGTCCTGCTAGAGACTGTGTCGCTATAGTACCAAGTGGGGTGTTTTTTGGAGAACAACTTGATATTGGATGAGAGAGAGAGGTGGGTCTCCTGCAGAAAAACCAGGTCCGCACCATATCTCTTCAGTTCGTCCAGAACCCTAAGCCTCTTGCTTGGGGCATTCAGCCCTCTCACGTTGTAGGTCAGACATTTTATTACAGGCCTCCTAATTTTGTTGTCATAGCCTCAGCCACTCTAAAGTGACCCCCGGCGGCAGGGTCCCCCTCCCGTGTTCCTTTCTCCCTCCCCTTCCCCCCTTCCCAACCCCCTCCCCCCTCCCCCCCCCCCCACCCCCCCCTCCCCCTCTCCCCCATCCCCCCACCCCCCTCTAGTCCACTCCCCTCTATCCCCACTTGCCCTACTCTGGGTCTCTGAACCCAAGGGTGCCAACTCCTCTTGACCTCCCCTAAGCTCATGATCTCCGGAGAGGGAAGATTTTGTGCCCGTCCTTGCAATTCCGCCCCCCACCCCGATGTACAAGGGCTTGGGGTGCGGGAAACCAGGCTGGGCCGAGCTTACCCAAACGGGATTGGACCCCCGTTGTTGTTGTCCCGGCCACCTCCCGACCCCCCCCCCCCCCCCCCCCCCCCCCGCACCATCCCCAGCCCAAATTCAACTCATTCCACCCAGCCCGAGAGGTCAGGGACCGAGATCTCAAATTTCCTGCAAAACTCTGTCAGTTCCTCGGGGTGTCTCAGAACAGCCGATCTGCCCTCTTTTGAGCCTACCAAGCATGCCGGGAACCCCCAGTTATATTTAATGTTATTATTACGAAGGGACTCTAAGAGGGGTCTCTGCATCCTCCTCCTCTCGAGGGTCCTGGCTGACAGGTCGGCATAGATCTGGATTTCAGCTTCTTCAAACTTGAGAGGTGTCTTTCCTCTAATCTTTTGCCATATTTCCTCCCTATCTCTGAAGAAGCTGAATCGAATTATAACGTCCCGGGTTCTGCCTGTCTCCACTCGATCTGCTCTGCCGATCCGGTGTACTCTTTCTAGTTTGGGGAACTGGTCTTCCCCTGTTCCTATTATAGGGGCGAAAATCTTCCTCACAATTAACTCCAGGTTCTCCCCCCTTCGTTCGGGGATAGCTCTAACCCTCAGATTCAGCCTTCTGTCGCGGTTCTCCCGGTCTTCCATTTTATAGGAAATATCTCTCTGGTGGATCTGAATTTTCTTGAGTTGTAGCTTTAGTTCTAGGATTTCTTGGTCGGTGTTATCCGCTCTCCTCTCCGTCCCCTCCACCCTGGTTAGCAGCTGGCCCATATCATCTCTTAGTTAGCTGACTTCGCTTTTGAACACGTTTTCCAGCCTCAGCATCATCTCCTCCATTTCCCTTTTGGATGGAGGTTGCAAGCCCAATGGTGGCTCCTCCATCCTGCTCACGTCCCCCTCACTTTCTGTTGGAGATTCCGTCCTCGAGTGTTCTTGTGCTACGTCTGATTTGCGGGGTTTATCTTTTCCCTTTCCCTTATCCTTAGTGACCTTTGGGGAGTGGTCAAGTTCAGGGGCTGTCGGACTGGCCCCCTGCCTGAGATAGTGCTTTATGGAGCTTGAGTCACTTTTTTGTGTTTTTGGGGCCCCTTTCTTAGGCAATTTGTTGGGGTCTTTGCTCATGGTGTTTCTTTTTGTTCCTCTTATTCTTTTCCCCAGCTTAGCAGTATATCGTTCCAGTCGCCTATGGTTGTTCCTCTCTCCTTCTTACTCTCCTTCCCTCTCCTTCCCCCTCCTCCTCCCTACCCTTTCTAATTGGGTATGTCTATACTGCTCTGAGGAATGCCCTCCTGCACCGTGCTTCAGGAAATACCCTCCTGAAGGTTATGGCCAGATGAGGATGGGCTTGGGCTAGGCAGGATATACTAGATTAGCTGGGTTTGTCCTCGAACGTTCGGGGGGGATCGCAGGGACGGCAAGAAGATATTCCAGGGGAAACAGACGCCGCGACCGGCCTTCTTCTGTATTCCTACTCTGGCTAGGGAATTGTAATCCCCTCAATAAATACACCACCCTCCAGGGGCCATATCTCAAGCTGCAGTGAACCCCAATATAAATCGCTGTCTGTTCCTTGATAACAGGCTCCCTGCTCAAGAGGGTTGAGGGCAAAAGTTCGCAAATCAGGTCGCTGTGTGTTTATAATGTCCTTGACATGGGTTAGGTCCTCAAGGGGGGAGATACCACTTAAGGGGCGTTCATAGGTTCGTCTGTCAGGTCTCAATATGTTTATAATGCCTGTAATGGGATTTCAGTGCTGGGGGGGTCGTAGGGGAGTCTGGCCTCACACATTCCGTCCCGCCCACTGTTGCTCCTCGCTCCACCCGTACAACATTTGATTCAATTTAAAGGACACTTATCTGATTTACAAGCAAGCAGAGAGAGAGAGGTGCAACAGAACACCGGGGGCCATAGGGAGGCAAGACCTCCCGTACTCCGTCCCACCAACTGATGCTCCCAGTTCCGCCCTTAACTCATTTACTTCAGATTAAATGATATTTCTCTAGTTTGCAATCCGGTACAGGAAAACGTTCAGAAAAAAAAAAAGTTCCTTAGACTGGTCTCTATATAGTGTCTGTAAAAAGTGTTGGAACATGGAGGGTCGTGGGGGGGGGGGGGCCACCCCCCACACGTTCCGTGCAGTTGGCTGAACTCCTTGTACCGCTCCTAATGCAAAAAGGACCTCAAGCAAAGATACTCTCCTTCTGCCCCGGGAGACAGTCAGACACTGTACATGATCACCAAAAATCTTCCATAAAATTTTCAGCTTGTTTAGTTGTTTCTACTGTTTTACCTTTGCTTTTAAGCCAGTCCTTAACCTAGGGTCCGTTACCAGACCATGTACTCACGGACCAGGGTGGGTGTTCCCACAAGTGGGGGTTCCGAATGTTGAATCCTCATTCCTTTCCTGTGATCTGCTGAAGCCGGGCAGCGTGCGGGGGCGGGCGGCGGGCGGGGGGGAGGCAGGGAAGAGGGAGATCAGGCCACGCTCGCCGGGAGTTGGAGCCGCATCAAGAGCCACTTCCTGCGCTCCTCACATCCTCCGGCGGGGCCGCGATGGTCTCGGCTTCTCGGGCGGCGCATATGTCATCCACGGGCTCGCGCTCGCTCCACGGGGTGCCGGCGTTCTCCTCCGCCTCGCTCCTGTCCTGCCTGGCTGACGAGCTCAAGCCCCTCCCTCCATGCTGATCGCGCTACGTCAGCACGTCCATCACCATCTAGATGAAAGATTGATAAATGAATTATATATATTTTTTCTTACTTTAATAATTAATGGTTGATCCGGGCAATCAAATGTTTT
>CM053032.1:204257655-204277655 GCA_028564925.1 Lithobates sylvaticus
GAACACACTGGTTAATGATTCCCTAATTACAAATCCCTATATATGCTGAGAGTTTAGCAAAGCTGATTGTCACTCTGAACTCAGGGAACTTGGATGCAATAATAGGTATGTAACTGCCTTATCGCTACTCTTTGGAATACTAACTAATTGGGGGACAAATATGGCTTTCTATGGAGGAATTTGGTACTGGGTACACATCCTTTATATTAATACTAATTATGCTTTTGGCTGCATTTAATTACAGCATTTGTTATAATTGCTGCAACTCTGGCAGCTTACTACAGGCTCACTCTGGTTAACATCGATACCTGCACAAGTAACACTAGCCCAAACAGGTACATTTTTATGTTTACGCTTTAATTAAATTTCCTTTTAAAACGTTTAATATTTAAAATATCAATATACTTGACACCCTTATTATCCAGTACATTATATATCAATATACAGTGGTGTGAAAAAGTGTTTGCCCCCTTCCTCATTTCCTGTTCCTTTGCATGTTTGTCACACTTAAGTGTTTCGGAACATCAAACCAATTTAAACAATAGTCAAGGACAACACAAGTAAACACAAAATGCAATTTGTAAATGAAGGTGTTTATTATTAAAGGTGAAAAAAAATCCAAACCATCATGGCCCTGTGTGAAAAAGTGATTGCCCCCTAAACCTAATAACTGGTTGGGCCACCCTTAGCAGCAACAACTGCAACCAAGCGTTTGCGATAACGTGCAATGAGGCTTTTACAGCGTCCTGGAGGAATTTTGGCCCACTCATCTTTGCAGAATTGTCCTAATTCAGTTACATTAGAGGGTTTTCGAGCATGAACGGCCTTTTTACGGTCATACCACAACATCTCAATAGGATTCAGGTCAGGACTTTGGCTAGGCCACTCCAAAGTCTTCATTTTGTTTTTCTTCAGCCATTCGGTGGTGGACTTGCTGGTGTGTTTAGGATCATTGTCCTGCTGCAGAACCCAAGTTCGTTTCAGCTTGAGTACACGAACAGATGGTCGGACATTCTCCTTCAGGATCTCTTGGTAGACAGCAGAATTCATAGTTCCTTTTATCACGGCAAGTCTTCCAGGTCCTGAAGCAGCAAAACAGCCCCAGACCATCACACTACCACCACCATATTTTACTGTTGGTATAATGTTCTTTTTCTGAAATGCAGTGTTCCTTCTACGCCAGATATACTTGGACACACACCTTCCAAAGAGTTCCACTTTTGTCTCATCGGTCCACAGAATGTTGTCCCAAAAGTCTTGGGGATCATCAAGATGTGTTGTGGAGAAATTGAGACGAGCTTTGATGTTCTTTTTGCTCAGCAGTGGTTTTCTCCTTGGAACTCTGCCATGCAGGCAATTTTTGCCCAGTCTTTTCCTGATGGTGGAGGCATGAACGCTGACCTTAACTGAGGCAAGTGAGGCCTGCAGTTCCTTGGACGTTGTTGTGGGGTCTTTTGTGACCTCTTGGATGAGTCGTCGCTGCGCTCTTGGGGTAATTTTGGGCGGCCGGCCACTCCTGGGAAGGTTCACCACTGTTCCATGTCTTCGCCATTTGTAAATAATGGCTCTCACTGTGGTTCGCTGGATTCCCAAAGCTTTGGAAATGGCTTTATAACCCTTTCCAGACTGATAGATCTCAATTACTTTCTTTCTCAATTGTTCCTGAATTTCTTTGGGTCTCGGCATGATGTGTAGCTTTTAAGGATCTTCTGGTGGACCTTACTGTGTCAAGCAGCTCCTATTTAAGTGATGCCTTGATTGTGAACAGGTGTGGCAATAATCAGGCCTGGGTGTGGCTAGAGAAATTGAACTCAGGTGTGGACAACCACAGTTATAGTATGTTTTAACAAGGGGGGCAATCACTTTTTCACACAGGGCCATGATGGTTTGGATTTTTTTTCACCTTTAATAATAAACACCTTCATTTACAAATTGCATTTTGTGTTTACTTGTGTTGTCCTTGACTATTGTTTAAATTGGTTTGATGTTCCGAAACACTTAAGTGTGACAAACATGCAAAGGAACAGGAAATGAGGAAGGGGGCAAACACTTTTTCACACCACTGTACTTTTGTAGCACATTTATTTTATATTTATTTTTAATTCCTGACCTTCACTATCACTACCACCACTATTCCCTTTATTGTACAATAATTTCACCAAATTTGAACTCTAGTATAATTGGCACTATTTTTTGATATAATATCATTTAATATTGTTTCTTTTCTCACACCACCTCACCACACCGCCACTTACCCTTTTTTATATATAAGACTTATACAAATTGCTTGTGGGCCGATGCGTAATTGCATGCATGCATTTGCATGCACTCACACCATACTATCTTTAGAACTATAGTTATCTGCAATACGAAATTATAATATAATATACTACAAATATCATAAATAGTAATGCTATCATCATCAAATATTATATATATATATATATATATATATATATATATATATATATATATATATATATATATATATATATATATATTGATATAAATTTAATAAGAAATATATGTTAAGTGGAATATATGTTACACTGTAGAGTATCATATATTTCAAACAAACTATCAGAATTAAAGCCAAACCCCTCCCCCTTCCTCCCCCTGTTCCCATAGATTTTCAGAGCTTGACAGCCAGCAAGCAGCTTCGGCATATATAGATGTACATACATATATTTTTATATATGTATATGGATATATCTCTTTTCTAATGACTTAATTATTTAATTATAGGTGTGCCTTTCTTGGTGTGACTGCCTCACTCTGGAGTGCTGGGTATCATACAATTGCTGCCTCACGTAAGTCCTGGTCATCGCCTCCTGCTTCCTTCCCTCCTTTTTTTTTTTTTTCCCCCTTTTTTTGAATCCATCTAGGGGGTTCTCCCTACCTGTGGATGGTGGGAGTTGAGGGAGGCACAGCCATGGTATAGAGGGTGATAGGTACCCCTGAGGATCAAGAGGAATACATGTTTGGTTTATAAATACATTAAAATCTCTGGTTGGCGCAACAGACTTCAAAATGGAAGGGTAAATATGTTGTACATCAAGTGGTCCACTTGAGTATGATCTACAGTATGTAAATTACCGTATTGAAAAACTGATAAGTTTTCTTTTGCCGCCTACCAGTGCCCACCAAATGCAGCTTATCAGTGCTCACCAATTGCAGCCTGCCAGTGTCCCTGGATTACACAGAGCGGCGACAATCTCCTGCTGTCACAGAGCTTGGATTGAAAGAAAGCAGGGGAAGGCGCCCTTTCGGCAATTCAAAAAATTCAACAAGCCGGGAGCAAAAAAGCACTGGGTACAGCAAAATAAAAAAGGCAAGGGAGAATTCATCCTTAAGCCTCCTAACCCAAAGAACTAAAAACAATGACAGTCATCAGGTGGGGGGCAGACTCACAGCTTTTGCCCACCAGTGGATGAAAGCGACGGGAAACAAATTTATCCGCCGCAACATAGCGGAAGGCTACGCAATAGAATTTTCCACCTGCCCCCCAACCAAGTACTAAGTAACCATCCTACCAAGTGACGAAGATCACACCTACTAAATCAGAAAGTGATTTGCCATGTCCCTCAAAAAGAGGAGAAAACTGGATTCTATTTGCATATCTTTGCAAAGAAAAAACGTCAGGCAAGCTAAGACAAACTGGTTTGTGCCGTTTAATTTTCTGTTCTATCTTTTATGTTTTTTGCATTATTAATGATTTATTAAATGTCACAAGAGGTCACTCAGCCCCCTACAACACCCAAATAACAAACTGGTCTCGTTGGTTAGTGCTACCTTTGTGCTGTTTTTGCATTATTAATGAGTTATTAAAGGTCACTAAAGGAAACTCAGCCCCCCTACAACAGACAAATGACACAAAACTGGTCTTGTTGGTTAGTGCTACGTTTGTGCTGTTTACATTTCCTTTCTATCTTTTATCGTTTTTGCGCTATTAATGATTTACTAAAAGTCACCAAAGGTCACTCAGCCCCCCCACAACACCCAAATGACATAAAATCAGGCTGGTTAGTTAGTGCCGCATTTTATTTGTACTGTTATAACAGCTTGTTTTTATTTGATCACACCCCACCCACTTTGCACCCCATGTTATTAAATCTTAAAAACAAACATACCATTTGTTAGTGCTATGTTTCCGGTGGGAATCTGCAGTGAACTGTCAGCCTGGGACGCTGTGACCAATCAAAGCGTTCTGAAGGCTTAACCACTCCTCCATCATCAGAGGCTGACAGTTCACATGAGTTTCCTGCGGCACTCTGTATTCTTATACCGGCTTCCTCCAGCGATTCAGTGATAACCACAGTGTGGATCAGTAAAATGCTGGCAGCAGACTTTACAGACTGACTGGCCCCCAATGTGAGTGAATGCAGAACAGATTATTTTTAAACATTGAACTTTACAAAAACTACCACACCAGTGGCTACCTGGCGCCCCTCTTTCCCTATTGTCTCCTCTGTAATTGCCCCTGCCCTATTGATTCCCCCTATGGGCTGGGGCCCCTACAGGAGGCACTGTGGTACCCCCTGTCGGCACCCCTGGGGGTATTAGGGGAGGAGGATTTGTGTTTGTAGGGTAAGATCATTTGTAATAGGAGGTGGTAAGGATAAGTGCTGGGATGGGGAAGAAGGGAGGGATTGTGCTAGGACTGTGGATTTTGGGGATGGTGGATGGGTACTTGTGCTGTGGAAGGGGGAAGATTTATTTTTTGGGGGGAGGGGGTTGCTCTAGAAGGGGGAGAATTTATTTTTGCTGGTGGCTGGTGGAGGGTGGGAATAAAGATTAATGCTGGATTTTTTATTTTTTTGCAAGAGAGGGTGTGGAAATTTTTTTTTAATGAAAGGGTAAAGCGGGGGAGAGTATTGCTCGCAGAGAAAATTTTGCACTCCCTGCACTCTTTTTGTTTTGTACTCATGAATCCTATGCATTACACACTCCTGTCCCCTGTATTCTGTGCATAAGACAGGCTCCATTCACACCTAGGCATTCTGGATTACAGCAGAATCGTTGCGATACTACCCACAATTCCCGAATCTCCACAAATCGCAAGACGTGTTCACGATACCTTTACTTTCAATGGCACCCTAATCGCGGAGCAAAACTTATTTTGGGTGACAGGTGTCCCAGGATTCTGTTGTCGGGTAACAATTGCCGGAGTTGGGGTGTTCAGATTTGGCTTGAAGAAAAGGTGGTAACACTAAGTGACAGTCAGATGTAAATGGACAGCAGGTCCGTTTGCACCCAACCACTGATAGAGGAGAGCGAGTTCTATGTGTGTCTGCTCTGCATAGCGGAGAGGACACAGACCTGTCATACCGCCTGCTCAATAGGGATCAGTAGACAGATTAGTACATCACATCTACAAAATGAACTACTGAGGAGCAGGAAAGGACAGGGGCTGTGTATCGTGTGTATGTATGTATGTATGTATGTATGTATGTGTGTATATATATATATATATATATATATATATATATATATATATATATATATATATATATATATATACGCACACAGTCTATCATGCCATAAAACACTGTCTAGAGCAGGGACAGCCAAGAGCCTGCACCTGTATAGGGATGCTGGGGATGCCATGTTTCATACACCATCCGTCCGTACACAGCTGACTGAAGACAGTTTCTCACCTCAGGTCTCCCTCCATGCAGCCTGTGATAGAGATGGGAGGGGGAGGTAATCCAGCTGTAGTTGGTACAGACAGTGCAGGGTCCCATTGTGAGTAATTAACTCCCGCACATCAGCAGCCACTGAACCCTCGTGTTAGGAAGAGGAGCGGCCCCTACCCCCCGAGCACTTCCAGGCTGGACGGGCTGCCTTATGCTCACACAGGTGTTCTGGACACACACAAGGAGAGGAGGAGGGAGGGGAGCACTTTGGTGCCCCCACCTCTACGGTGCCTGGGTACGCTGCACCCCTCTCACCTGCCCAGACCATGTAGCTATGCTAGTTTTTTGTGAAGGAGTACTCCTTATGTGAATTTATCATAAATATAAATATAAATATTCTTCCAGTAGACTTTGAGGATCCTGCTGAAAATGGTATAATAATAATTTGAAGGTGGAAACAGAAGGCACAAAAGAGATGAAAAAAAAAAGCTTTTATGCAGAGAGGTACATGAATTTCTACCGTACAGATTCTTATGAATTGTGTAGACATTGGACAAGCTCTAGCCAGTAGCCACGCAGTTACAATTACACCCACTGAAAAATAGCAAGAACCAAAATCTATTGTGTGAAGATGGGTATACTGGTGGCTCTCCTAAAACTAGAACACAATTATCATAAATGGCACACAATTTTAAGTGAAAAATATTTGAACTCATTAAATGTGTACTTCCAAAACTTAGGATAACTGTTTAAGGGGGTTTTTGAAACTTTATCAGTAGGGTAATACTATTTAAATTAATCTCAACAAAGGCCGCTACAGTTTCATGGTTAGGTTTAAAAAAAAACAAAGACACGTGTCCATTACTTTTAATATAAAAAAGGGAAAAAATAGCTGATTAGGTGACTGACAACTGGGCACTTGCCGACTGCCCCATAGCAGATTTACTGCTACAGGGCAGCCGTGCTATGCATAATCACGTTTATATATATATATATATATATATATATATATATACATACATACATACACAGTCAGGTCCATAAATATTGGGAGATTGACACAATTCTAATCTTTTTGGCTCTATACACCACCACAATGGATTTAAAATGAAACGCATAAAAAACAAGATGTGCTTTAACTGCAGACTTTCAGCTTTAATTTGAGGGTATTTACATCTAAATCAGGTGAACGGTGTAGGAATTACAACAGTTGGGAAAAAAGTGGGAGCCACATATACAAACTGTTGTCATTTCTATACCGTTCACCTGATTTTGATGTAAATACCCTCAAATTAAAGCTGAAAGTCTGTAGTTAAAGCACATCTTGTTCGTTTCAAATCCATTGTGGTGGTGTATAGAGCCAAAAAGATTAGAATTGTGTTGATGTCCCAATATTTATGGACCTGACTGTATACAGTATCTGAGTACACACTTGTCTTTGTACTCCTCTCCTGGTTGACGCCACACACGCTTGACACCATCAGAACCAAATACGTTTATCTTGGTCTCATCAGACCACAGGACATGGTTCCAAAAATCCATGTCCTTAGTCTGCTTGTCTTCAGAAAACTGTTTGCAGGCTTTCTTGTGCATCATCTTTAGAATAGGCTTCCTTCTGGGGCAACAGCCATGCAGACCAATTTGATGCAGTGTGCGGCGTATGGTCTGAGCACTGACAGGCTTCAACCTCTGCAGCAATGCTGGCAGCACTCATACGTCTATTTCCCAAAGATAACCTCTAGATATAACGCTGAGCACGTGTACTCAACTTCTTTGTTCGACCATGGTGAGGCCTGTTCTATGTGGAACCTGTCCTGTTAAACCGCTGTATGGTCTTGGCCACCGTGCTGCAGCTCAGTTTCAGGGTCTTGGAAATCTTATAGCCTAGGCCAGCTTTATGTAGAGCAACAATTCTTTTTTTCAGATCCTCAGAGAGTTCTTTGCCATGAGGTGCCATGTTGAACTTCCAGTGACCAGTATGAGAGAGTGAGAGCAATGACACCAAATTTAACACACCAGCTCCCCATTCACAACTGAGACCTTGTAACACTAACGAGTCACATGACACCGAGGAGGGAAAATGGCTAATTGGGCCCAATTTGGATATTTTCACTTAGAGGTGTACTCACTTTTGTTGCCAGCGGTTTAGACATTAATGGCTGTGTGAGTTATTTTAAGAGGACAGGAAAATTACACTACAGGGGGTCCCCGGGTTACAAACAAGATAGGGACTGTAGGTTTGTTCTTAAGTTGAATCTGTTTGTAAGTCGGAACAGGTACATTTTTTAAGTGTAGCTCCAGCCAAAAAATAAATTTTTAAGCTTTTTGGAGAACATAGGGAAGGGTTATCACCCCTGTAACATTTGTTTGCTGTCTGTGCCCCTGTTCAGAAGATTTCCCCTCACCTTCTGTCCCAATGACAATTGGATTTTGTAAATTTTGGGTAGTTAGGGAAAAATGGACTGGTGATAAAGCATCAGTGGAGACACCTTTTTTCCATATTAACTCTTACAGGATTGAATTTCCCTTCCTAGGGGTGGATTTCCTCTCACTTCCTGTTGTCTACCTCCGTTTGTAAGTAGGAGTCGTTTGTAAGTCGGATGTTTGTAAGTCGGGGACCCCCTGTATTATACAAGCTTTACACTTACTACTTTACATTGTAGCAAAGTATCATTTCTTCAGTGTTGTCACATGAAAAGATATAATAAAAATTTACAAAAATGTGAGTGTATACTCTTTTGTGATACTGTATGTGATCAAATCAGTAGATGTGCTGCGCGGTGTTTACCAATCCTAGTGCATATATACGTGATTCTGCACTTCTGTGTTTTGGGCCCATTGTCCGCTGGCACCCGCTGATTGTTTAGTACACTGACAGAATGACTTTTCAAGCTCCACATGGATGTATTCCACACACACACTATATCTTATTAAAGATTATTTTTGATAATGTGGAATACTTCTATGTAGAACCTGAAAAGTCCCAGTATATTCCTGACATTGTCATGAGCATAAACAGCAAGAGACATACAGAATACAAGAGACATACAGAATACAAGAGACATACAGAATACAAGAGACATACAGAATACAGCCCATCTGCAGGAAAGGGAAAAGTCCACCCTTGCACTGCTGGGGGGAAATTACCACTTTAACTTCTGTTTCCATGTTCCAGCCAGCTGCACTGCTCTCCTCCTCCTGCCAAAGCCTCAGCGTCATTGCATACCATAGAGGGACATTAACCCTGTATGGTACAATAAAGATGATGGAGTGCTACCACAGCCTGTCACAACTTTCACTGAAGCTACAGGGGATCAGTCACAGAGATTGAGGGAATCAGAAAAAGTCAATTTGTTCTAATTTACTATATTTACTATGTTTCAGAGAAAGGAACTGGAGAATCCACTCTCAGTCCCTTTCTCTGTTTCAAAAGTGAGCTATCAAGGGTCTGTTTAGACTCCTGATATTTCACCAAAGCCCCCCACCAACAAGACTGTTAAAAAAATGTAAAAATAAATACATTTGTAAAATAAATAAATAAACTACTGACACCATCCACTGCCCTACTGACACGGTCCACTGCCCTACTGACACGGTCCACTGCCCTACTGACACTGTCCACTGCCCTACTCACCAAAGCCCCCCACCAACAAGACTGTTAAAAAAATGTAAAAATAAATTAATTTGTAAAATAAATAAATAAACTACTGACAACGTCCACTGCTCTACTGACACCGTCCACTGCTCTACTGACACCTTCCTCTGCCCTACTGACATCATCTCCTGCCCTACTGACATCATCTCCTGCCCTACTGACACGGTCCACTGCCCTACTGACACCTCCCACTGCCCTACTGACACCTCCCACTGCCCTACTGACACCTCCCACTGCCCTACTGACACGGTCCACTGCCCTACTAACACGGTCCACTGCCCTACTGACACGGTCCACTGCCCTACTGACACGGTCCACTGCCCTACTGACACCATCTCCTGCCCTACTGACACCGTCCACTGCCCTACTGACACCGTCCACTGCCCTACTGACACCGTCCACTGCCCTACTGACACCGTCCACTGCCCTACTGACTGATTTTAAAGTGACATTTTATTTATTCATTTAATCATAATTTATGGGTACAAGAATGTGTTTTATTCAACAATGTCCCTTTCAGCCCCTCCCAATGTAATTTGGCAAACACTCACTGTTCCCCCGTGGCGCACCTAGCGTGCTGCATTTCTACTCTCCTTGAGGCACTCAAAGGTGTTCTAGGCCCTTTTACAATCCTATAGTGTATACTCCACAAAAAAAATTGTGCCGCCAAAGTGTTTGGGTTTGGCTTGAAGAAAAGGTGGCAACCCTACCCCCCGCACGAAAAAAAAAGCTCCCCGAGTCCCGGCTTCTGCGGCCACCTCCCGCACAAATACAGCCCCCGGCAGTGGCCAGCTTGCTGTGCAGCACTTGCTAACATTATGGGCAGGGTTTGGATAGCAAGCGGTGCTTGCAGTGTTCGTGGCCACCCCAGGCATTTTTTTTTTATTTGATGATGATGACTGTTCTGCTCTCAGTCTCTCCTAGGCTGTACAGGTCTGTATAAATCCGTCCCGCCGGGGCGCGGCACTGCCCCCTCCTGACTCGTGCTGCAGAGTGATCTCTGAGGGAGGGGCTGGGATTCTGTGCAGAGCCAGCAGCGCGGGTCGCAGTCTCGCAGTGGGGGAGGAAGGAACGCAGCTCTAGCTGCCCAGGAAGCCGACTGACTGACTCTGAGTGGATTTGAGCAGCCAGAGAGTAAGTCATGGCATTGTGGACTCTTGTCTTGTTCTTCTGATTGAGGAGGCACTGGAGCAGGGACAGTCACACGACTCTGGGAGGAACTGGTCTGGGACTGGGGGTCAGTGCAGTGGCCATCCCCGCTCAGGAGAAAAAGCACAGAGCTGAGGAGGAGGAAACAAGGAAAGAAGGTGCTGCTGGTCTGGGTACCTACCTAGGTGTTTTAGCATGTGCAATGATAATAATGATTGAAAACGTCCATGCAAACTTTGCAGGGAGGCAATTGCTTTGCTTGGCATTGCATCAAACAGAACTGCAGCTTCTGCAAATCTGCACTAGTGATGCAGCAGCTAGCAAGGCCCTGGCCTGTACTGATGATTGCAGAACGCAGATATGATTGCAGATGCAATCATTATTATCATGGCACTGAAACACCTAGGTAGGTACCCAGCAGCACCTTCTTTCCTTGTTTCCTCCTCCTTCAGCTCTGTGCTTTCACACTGAGACTGCAGGGGAGCTGTTTTTCAGGTGCTTTATAGGCACTATTTATAGCCCAAAAGCCCCTGAAAAAAGCCTCAGTGTGAAAGGGGTCTATGTTTTTTTTATTTCAATACTTCTTTATTAAAATTTTTCAGTAAAGTGAACAAGGCTGGCGAGTTGTTACATTATAGTGTGGGGGTGGATAAGAGAATAAAGAGGAGATAGAGAGCTGGGGGGAAGTTGTGATATATGGAGTACATCAGATGGTTACAGAGCATTTTGGATGTGTGAGCCAGTCATTCCAGTTATACAAAAACTTTTCCATATTTAGATTCTTCCTAGCAACTAGTCTCTCCATTTCACATTGAAGGTTCAAATCAGTAATTGTATTGGCAATGGATGGAGAATCTGTAGTTTTCCAGAGTTTGGTGATGTTCAGTTTTTCTGCGAGTAGAAGATACACTTTTACTACTCGAGACCTGGTGGGAAATTTTTCAATTCCAAGGTGTAGTATTGCTAACGAGGGAATAGGGGGCATTGTAACCTGTGGTATGGTGGCGATTATGGCAAATATTTGTTTCCAGAATAAGCTTATAGATCTTCAAAACCATAGGATGTGTGCTATGGTACCAGCACTTCCACATGCCCTCTAACATGTAGAGGGGTGTCCTGGGAAGAATTTGGAGAGACGGTAGGTTGTAAGCTACCATCTGTGTAATGGTTTTTGATATGATTCCCAGTGGTTAGCTATGAGGAAAGATTAGTGGAATTTAATTTATTCACTCTTGATAAGAGGAGATTAAGGGTGCATATGATCAACATGTACAAACATATAAGGGGTCCATATAGTGAACTTGGTGTTGAGTTATTCACTTTACAGTCAACACAGAGGACAAGGGGGCACTCTTTACGTGTAGAGGAAAAGAGATTTCATCTCCAAGTATGGAAAGGTTTCTTCACAGTAAGAGCTGTGAAAATGGGGAATAGACTCCCTCCAGAGGTGGTTCTGGCCAGCTCAGCTCAGTAGATTGCTTTAAGAAAGGCCTGGATTATTTCCTAAATGTACATAACTGGGTACTACCATTTATAGGTAAAGTTGATCCAGGGATGATCAGGGGGGATCAGGAAGGAATTTTTTCCCCTGCTTTAGCAAATTGGATCATGCTCTGCTGGGGTTTTTCGCCTCCCTCTTGATCAACTGTGGGTATAGAATTTGGTATATGGAAAAAACATTTTTGTGGTTGAACTGGATGGACTTGTGTCTTTTTTCAACCTGACTAACTATGTAACTATGGTTAGAGCAGTGGGAAGCTGTTTAGTTGTGCTTAAAGGCATGTGTCCACATGTTCGGGGTGATAGAAATGCTTAGTTCTTCTGTCCATTTTGAGAGAGATGGTATTTGGGAGTAGGGCCGGTTGTCATTAAGTGCAGAGTACATTGTGGAGATACCATGTTTTGGGTAAGTTGTGTATGTGTAAAAGTTGTGTATTGGTTCTGGTATTTTGGGGGTCTATGGTTTTGTCCATATATCAGGTCACACAGTAATGGGTTTGAAAATATGTTCACAGCATGTATGGGTTAACCTATTCTATGTGAAGCTCCAATTGGCAGATGTACATCTCACAAGGTGTGCTGTAGAGGAAGCTGGACCTGTTGAATAACAATGCCATTTCTCATACGGATGTGAACATTTTAGCATACACGTTTATTGCTCTGTACACAAAATATTAATTAGAAAGATGAGGAAGAAATTATTTGTAAAAGTTGAACGATGATGTGGAGGAAATAGCAAACATCCTGAAAAGGAGTTGGCAGAGATAATTGTAAGAGCTACTGTTGTTGCATCAGATTGTTAACTAGTTCAAGGTTTCCAATATTACAGAGATGACACGTACAGCTTTCAGCTCTACCATCCACCATCATCACCATGAGGAAAAATTTATTTTCATGTAAAACTTTTTTTTTCCATTATATATTTTATATGATATGTTTTATTTGTATTAAGCTAATTTTATAGTATTATTTGGTCAGTAATGGAAACCTAGAGCAGAGACTGTGTAGGCTGTCATTGCTGACCCTGTATTACTAGTTCTCTCTCTGTCATACCAATCTACAGAATTTGATGCCTTATAGGTGACACCGTTTGCTTTTTATTTATTTTAAGTCAGTGTATTATTGAGGTTAGACAGCCAAGCAACAGGTTTCTTTAGAAAGATATTAACAACAGCAGTAGCCTACAATCTTCCATCAGTACAGTTATCCTTTGGGATGGATTAGGGCCACATTTAAAGCCTTCTAGACCTAACTTTCTCTTGGGCATTGACATGGGCATCGCAAGGGCCAGGCAACTGGGGCACATGCTCTGCATCTCTTGCCTGGTGCCCTGGGTCTTGATGCTGCTGCACAGTAATTTCTTGGTAGCTCTGGCTGTCTGACACATTGTTGCAGGGCAGCCATATATGTTGCCTACAGATTTGAGCCCATCACTTCGCTCATTCTCAACACCTCTGTCCCTACACTTTCCCATTGACAGGAGTTGGGAACGGAAGAGGCTAGACCCACAGTGGTGGTCAACTTTCTTGATATACATGTGGTCCCTAAAATTACCAAAGGACCACATTTAATATTAAGTAAATATAATACTACAGAGAACTAACAGAGATGCCAGATATGCTGCAGCAGATAGTCAGATTGTGAATGAGTATTCCTCTTTCTTTGTGCACTGGTCCAAATCATTTGGTGGAGGGGAAATTATGGTTTAGGGTTGTTTTTCAGGGGTTGGGCTTGGCTTCTTAGTTCCAGTGAAGGGGAATTCTTAAGGCATCAGCATACCAAGACATTTTGGACATTTTCATGCTCCCAACTTTGTGGCAACAGGGATGGCCCCTTCCTGTTCCAACATGACTGCACACCAGTGCACAAATCAAGGTCCATAAAGACATGGATAAGCGTGTTTGGGGTGGAGGAACCTTGCTAGCATTTGGGATGCATTTGAGTGGAGACTGCAAACCCGGCCTTCTCGTCCACATCAGTGCCTGATCCCACAAATGCACTGGAAGAATGATCAAACATTCCCTAAGACACACCTACTAAACCTCATGGACAGCCTTCCCAGAAGAAATTAAGCTGTTATAGCTGCAAAGGGTGGGACAACTCAATATTGAACCCCTACGAAATAAGACTGTGATGTCATTAAAGGTTATGTGTGTGTAAAGGCAAGCGTCCCAATACTTTTGGTAAGATAGTGTATCCAGTGGTGTATTTAGGTTTTGTACTGCCCTAGGCCTGACTAAACTCATGCACCCCCTAATTTAAATATGACCCACCCCTTCCTGTCAAGGCCACACCCCTTGCCTGATTAAGACCCGCCCTATCACTGCAGCTTACGAGTGCCGCCTCATCTGTGCCCAACAGTGCAGCATCATCGGTGGCCACCAGTGCAGCATCATCGGGGGCCACCAGTGCAGCATCATCGGGGGCCACCAGTGCAGCCTCACCGGGGGCCACCAGTGCAGCCTCACCGGGGGCCACCAGTGCAGCCTCACCGGGGGCCACCAGTGCAGCCTCACCGGGGGCCACCAGTGCAGCCTCACCGGGGGCCACCAGTGCAGCCTCATCAATTTCATAATATAACAGCTTATTAGTGTATATGAGTTATGTTTTGATTATAGCATGGAGCACTTTGCACATGCTGAAATCAATGCAAACTCATTAAACAGTCCACATTCAGTGAAAGTTCATGTACTGCAAAGTTTGCATTGATTTCAGCATGCATGGACATGAACTTTCACTGAATGTGGACTGTTTAATGAGTTTGTAGCACGCATGGAGCACTTAATTGCAATATGATTTTTATATATTATTCACGTAGAGCACTTTGTTTTCTGCTTGGCACATGCACAAAAGTAATAGTAATTGTTGTACTTGCTGTCCTGGCCGCCACCTGGGGGTTCCCGTCGTCCTCCTCTCTCTCTCTCTCCTATCGCCACAGATAGACCAGGATCGGGCAGAAGATGTAATGTAAGGATGCCGCAGAGCATTAGGCTCCACCTCCACCAGTTCAATTAAACCTGCCTTTTTATGGGGGGTGTCAGTCGCTCCCAACTCCCGGGCTCATACTCGGGTATAGGCACGGACCAAGGCTGTGGCAGACATTTTCAAAAATGAGTGAAGGAATCAGGGAGGGACTGGTCTGAGACTGGGGGTCAGTGGAGCTGCCGTCGCAGCGCTGGGGAAAAAGCACAGAGCTGAAGAGGAGGAAACAAGGAAAGAAGGTGCTGCTGGGTACCTACCTAGGTGTTTCAGTGCCATGATAATAATGATTGCATCTGCAATCATGTCTGCGTTCTGCAATCATTAGTATAGGTCAGGGCCCTGCTAGCTGCTGCATCACTAGTGCAGATTTGCAGAAGCTGCAGTTCTGTTTGATGCAATGCCAAGCAAAGTAATTGCCTCCCTGCAAAGTTTGCATCGAAGTTTTAAATCATTATTATCATTGCACATGCTAAAACACCTAGGTAGGTACCCAGACCAGCAGCACCTTCTTTCCTTGTTTCCTCCTCCTCAGCTTTGTGCTTTTTCTCCTGCGCGGCGACGGCCACTGCACTGACCCCCAGTCCCAGCCCAATTCCTCCCAGAGTCTTGTGACTGCCCCTGCTCCAGTGCCTCCTCAATCAGAAGAACAAGACAAGAGTCCACACTGCCATGACTTACTCTCTGGCTGCTCAAATCCACTCAGAGTCAGTCAGTCGGCTTCCTGGGCAGCTAGAGCTGCGTTCCTTCCTCCCCCACTGCGAGACTGCGACCCGCGCTGCTGGCTCTGCACAGAATCCCAGCCCCTCCCTCAGAGATCACTCTGCAGCACGAGTCAGGAGGGGGCAGCGCCGCGCCCCGGCGGGACGGATTTATACAGACCTGTACAGCCTAGGAGAGACTGAGAGCAGAACAGTCATCATCATCATCAAATAAAAAAAAATGTCTGTGGTGGCCACGAACACTGCAAGCACCGCTTGCTATCCAAACCCTGCCCATAATGTTAGCAAGTGCTGCACAGCAAGCTGGCCGCTTTTTTCGTGCGGGGGGTAGGGTTGCCACCTTTTCTTCAAGCCAAACCCAAACCCTTTAGCGGCACAATTTTTTTTTAGGGGAGTATACACTATAGGATTGTAAAAGGCCTAGAACACCTTTGAGTGACTCAAAGAGAGTAGAAATGCAGCGCGCTAGGTGCGCCACGGGGAACAGTGAGTGTTTGCCAAATTACATTGGGAGGGGCTGAAAGGGACATTGTTAAATAAAACACATTCTTGTACCCATAAATTATGATTAAATTAATAAATAAAATGTCACTTTAAAAATATGAATTAGCCTACCTTAAAAGCAGACAGTGTCAGTCAGTAGGACAATGGACAGTGTCAGTAGGGCAGTGGATGGTGTCAGTAGGACAGGAGATGTCAGTAGGGCAGTGGATGGTGTCAGTAGGGCAGTGGATGGTGTCAGTAGGGCAGTGGACCGTGTCAGTAGGGCAGAGGATGGTGTCAGTAAGGCAGAGGAAGGTGTAAGTAGAGCAGTGGATGGTGTCAGTAGGGCAGTGGATGGTGTCAGTAGGGCAGTGGATGGTGTCAGTAGGGCAGTGGATGGTGTCAGTAGGGCAGAGGATGGTGTCAGTAAGGCAGAGGAAGGTGTCAGTAGAGCAGTGGATGGTGTCAGTAGAGCAGTGGATGGTGTCAGTAGGGCAGTGGACAGTGTCAGTAGTTTATTTATTTTACAAATTTATTTATTTTTACATTTTTTAACAGTCTTGGTGGGGGGCTTTGGTGAAATATCAGGAGACTAAACAGACCCCTCATAGCTCACTTTTGAAACAGAGAAAGGGACTGAGAGTGGATTCTCCAGTTCCTTTCATTGAAACATAATAAATATAGTAAATTAGAACAAATTGACTTTTTCTGATTCCCTCAATCTCTGTGACTGATCCCCTGTAGCTTCAGTGAAAGTTGTGACAGGCTGTGGTAGCACTCCATCATCTTTATTGTACCATACGGGGTTAATGTTCCTTTATGGAATGCAATGACGCTGAGGCTTTGGGAGGAGGAGGAGAGCAGTACAGCTGGCTGGAACATGGAAACATAGAAGTTAAAGTGGTAATTTCCCCCCAGCAGTGCAAGGGTGGACTTTTCCCTTTCCTGGAGATGGGCTGTATTCTGTATATCTCTTGTATTCTGTATGTCTCTTGCTGTTTATGCTCATGACAATGTCAGGAATATACTGGGACTTTTCAGGTTCTACATAGAAGTATTCCACATTATCAAAAATAATCTTTAATAAGATATAGTGTGTGTGTGTGGAATACATCCATGTGGAGCTTGAAAAGTCATTCTGTCAGTGTACTAAACAATCAGCGGGTGCCAGCGGACAATGGGCCCAAAACACAGAAGTGCAGAATCACGTATATATGCACTAGGATTGGTAAACACAGCGCAGCACATCTACTGATTTGATCACATACAGTATCACAAAAGAGAGTATACACTCACATTTTTGTAAATTTTTTTATTATATCTTTTCATGTGACAACACTGAAGAAATGATACTTTGCTACAATGTAAAGTAGTAAGTGTAAAGCTTGTATAATAGTGTAAATTTTCTGTCCTCTCAAAATAACTCAACACACAGCCATTAATGTCTAAACCGCTGGCAACAAAAGTGAGTACACCCCTAAGTGAAAATATCCAAATTGGGCCCAATTAGCCATTTTCCCTCCCCGGTGTCATGTGACTCGTTAGTGTTACAAGGTCTCAGGTGTGAATGGGGAGCTGGTGTGTTAAATTTGGTATCATTGCTCTCACTCTCTCATACTGGTCACTGGAAGTTCAACATGGCACCTCATGGCAAAGAACTCTCTGAGGATCTGAAAAAAAGAATTGTTGCTCTACATAAAGCTGGCCTAGGCTATACGATTTCCAAGACCCTGAAACTGAGCTGCAGCACGGTGGCCAAGACCATACAGCGGTTTAACAGGACAGATTCCACATAGAACAGGCCTCACCATGGTCGAACAAAGAAGTTGAGTACACATGCTCAGCGTTATATCCAGAGGTTATCTTTGGGAAATAGACGTATGAGTGCTGCCAGCATTGCTGCAGAGGTTGAAGCATGTCAGTGCTCAGACCATACGCCATACACTGCATCAAATTGGTCTGCATGGCTGTTGTCCCAGAAGGAAGCCTCTTCTAAAGATGATGCACAAGAAAGCCTGCAAACAGTTTTCTGAAGACAAGCAGACTAAGGACATGGATTTTTGGAACCATGTCCTGTGGTCTGATGAGACCAAGATAAACGTATTTGGTTCAGATGGTGTCAAGCGTGTGTGGCGTCAACCAGGAGAGGAGTACAAAGACAAGTGTGTCTTGCCTACAATCATGCATGGTGGGAGTGTCATGGTCTGAGGCTGCATAAGTTCTGCCAGCACTGGGGAGCTACAGTTTATTGAGTAAACCATGAATGCCAACATATACTGTGGACTTACTGAAGCAGAGCATGATCCCCTCCCTTCAGAGACTGGGCCACAGGGCAGGATTTCAACATGATAATGACCCCAAACACACCTCCAAGACAACCACTGCCTTGCTAAAGAAGCTAAGGGTAAAGGTGATGGACTGGCCAAGCATGTCTCCAGACTTAAACCCTATTGAGCATCTGTGGGGCATCCTCAAACAGAAGGTGGAGGAGCGCAAGGTCTCTAACATCCACCAGCTCTGTGATGTCATCATGGAGGAGTGGAAGAGGACTCCAGTGGCAACCTATGAAGCTCTGGTGAACTCCATGACCAAGAGGGTTAAGGCAGTGCTGAAAAATAATGGTGGCCACACAAAATATTGACACTTTGGGCCCAATTTGGACATTTTCACTTAGGGGTGTACTCACTTTTGTTTCCAGTGATTTAGACATTAATGGCTGTGTGTTGAGTTATTTTTGAGGGGACAGCAAATATACACTGTTATACAAGCTGTACACTCACTACTTTACATTGTAGCAAAGTATAAATTCTTCAGTGTTGTCACATGAAAAGATATAATAAAATATTTAAAAAAATCTGAGGGTGTACTCAGATACTGTATACAGTCAGGTCCATAAATATTGGGACATCAACACAATTCTAATCTTTTTGGCTCTATACACCACCACAATGGATTTGAAATGAAACGAACAAGATGTGCTTTAACTGCAGACTTTCAGCTTTAATTTGAGGGTATTTACATCAAAATCAGGTGAACGGTATAGAAATGACAACAGTTTGTATATGTGGCTCCCACTTTTTAAGGGACCAAAAGTAATGGGACAATTGGCTGCTCAGCTGTCCCAAGGCCAGGTGTGTGTTATTCCCTCATTATCCCATGTACAAGGAGCAGATCAAAAGGTCCAGAGTTCATTTCAAGTGTGCTATTTGCATTTGGAATCTGTTGTTGTCAACTCCCAATATGAGATCCAAAGAGCTGTCACTATCAGTGAAGCAAGCCATCATTAGGCTGAAAAAAACAAAGCAAACCCATCAGAGAGATAGCAAAAACATTAGGTGTGGCCAAATCAACTGTTTGGAACATCCTTAAAAAGAAAGAACGCTCCGGTGAGCTCAGCAACACCAAAAGACCCAGAAGACCACGGAAAACAACTGTGGTGGATGACCGAATAATTCTTTTCCTGGTGAAGAAAACACCCTTCACAACAGTTGGCCAGATCAAGAACACTCTCCATGAGGTAGGTGTATGTGTGTCAAAGTCAACAATCAAGAAAAGACTTCACCAGTGTGAATACAAAGGGTTCAACACAAGATGTAAACCATTGGTGAGCCTCAAAAACACTAAGGCCAGATGAGAGTTTGCCAAACAACATCTAAAAAAGCCTTCATAGTTCTGGAACAACATCCTATAGACAGATGAGACCAAGATCAACTTGTACCAGAGTGATGGAAAGAGAAGAGTATGGAGAAGGAAAGGAACTGCTCATGATCCAAAGCATACCACCTCATCAGTGAAGCATGGTGGTGGTAGTGTCATGGCGTGGGCATGTATGGCTGCCAATGGAACTGGTTCTCTTGTATTTATTGATGATGTGAC
>CM053032.1:204282799-204296318 GCA_028564925.1 Lithobates sylvaticus
CCATCTGATTTTGGCCGACGGATTTAGTCCGACACTGGTGTTGCATACACACGGTCAAAGTTGTCGGAAAATCCGATCATTCTGAACGTGGTGACGTTTGTTGCCTACGACGGGACTACGTAGAGGCTAGTAGCCAATAGCTTTGGTCTTGTAATGTGATCTGAGCATGCGTGGCACTTTGTCCGTCGGAATTCGCTATACACGATCGGAATTGCTGTGATCGGACTTTGTTGTCGGAAAATCTTTAGAGCAGTCGGACAATCCGATGGAAAATGTCCTATGGTGCCTACACACGGTCAGAATTTCCGACAACATTGTCCGATAGGACAGAATCCATCGGAAAATCCGACCGTGTGTATGGGGCTTAAGCCTGGATGCCGAGTGAGGGGGAGATGTCAAACGTCAAATGTCACTTCTGCCTAATGCTCTTAAAAGGTAGTTTTTTTTTCTTCATTTTTTCAAATTACATTTTTTTATTGCATTTTAGTATAAATATGAGATCAGAGGTCTTTTTGACCCCAGATCTCATATTTAAGAGGTCCTGTCATGCTTTTTTTCTATTACAAGGGATGTTATCTCCGTGTTTTATATTATAAATGCAGTTATCTCCGTGTTTACATGTGACCGGCTGTGATTGGACACAGCCAATCACATGGTTAAAGAGCCGTGGACACGGCTCTTTACACAGATCGGGGTCGCACCGTGTCCTAGCAACACGGTGCGGCCACGATCGGCGCTCTGCGCGCCCCCGCGGGCACACGTGAGCGGCTGTTCCGTGCCGCCGTCATTGCGGCGGCGGCCCAGAACAAGAGCTGCACCGCCCCGCCGTCATTTGACAGTGGGCGGGCAGCAAACGGTTAATGATATAATAAGATGTTTACGAATATAGGCTGATATATACATTTTGAACTTTTTGTAATAAAGTAAAATGATCCATCAACATATAAATAAACATGCAGGAGATATCAAGGGATTTTGGTAGGCACTGCTCTCTTTGGGCAGCATGTACATGCTCCTTCCTGTCTTTTCCTTTATAATAGGTCCTTTTGACACAATAATATTTTATAAATCATTCCTTCCAGGTGCTACAACCCACATGTCCCTTGTTGTGGAGACCCAATGATTCTGTGACCACTTGCAAGCATATGTCCACTGGGATAGCTGCCCCCCTCTTCTCCCCCATTTTCCTCCTTTTTTGGGGGGGGGGGGGGCGCGAGGGGACAACACTGCAGAGGAGTCCGGGATCACCTTCAGGGAGGAGGTTTGGATTTTAAGGGAACTCTCTGGTTCAAGCGAACCCACTTGGTGGAAAGGGTAAATATAGCTTATGTTGGATACCAAATGTATCAGCATTGAAATGTACTCATTTAAACATTGAAATCTGTCTCCTTGATGTACCCACATAAATGTTATAAACCCCCTGAAGAAGACTGTAATTTCCCAAGGTCGAAATGCATTGGGGTATTTTTGTACACTAAATGGATATTCAGATAAAGTTAATAGGGAACCATATACACAATGACTGTTTTGTACAATTAATGCTGTTTCCCATAAACCAGAGCTGTTCGCTTATATGTACACCAGAGCTCATGTTTTAAATTCTTGTACCTTTTAGAAATATGATCATCCGGTGGATAATACAATAAAAATGATCAATTAACTTTTACCATTGCATCTGTTTCTCATTGCTGCTAAAAAGCCCCAATGGGGAATCTTTCCAATCTCTCCAATTGAAAAATATATATATAATGTTTGGGGGTTCTAAGTAATTTTCTAGCAAATGAAAAAATGATTTTAACTTGTAAACACCAACAAATTTTTTTGGTAATCTGGGAATATTTATACTGTTTTTTGTCTTTTTCAAGCACCCTTTTCAATGTAAAATATGTTATGTTCACCCTGCACTTTGGTATTTGCATGTAATAATTCACCTCCCTTTCTAATTTCCTCTTCACCTATCAAGGATACGGTTGTTCTACTGAGTCTGACAAACAGATGCAGGAAATTATATTGTTTTTCACCCACATCCTTCATAGTTGTTAACTTTATGTGTCCAATACATAGTACAAATCAAATGTCACAGGTACTTGCCCTTATGTATTAATTGTGCATCAATTATATTGTTCTTGCTTCAGCTTCCTCTACTTGGACCTACACATATCTACATCATGTTGACCACATTTCTGCGTAAATGTACTTGTAGGCATCATAGCATTTTCAGCCATGATCAGAACTCTAGCTCCCCCCATTTCCCCAGCAGGCATTTACACAGCCCCTCATCATCGGTCATATATACAAATTCGTACTCCCCTCCTATCACCCCCATTCAGGTATCATACCTGGATCTAGTGGGCATTGTTGGTGATGTAGTATTTAAAGCAGAAAATATCTGCATTAATGCCGTAAAGCAAGTGGGCATAGTAGTAATCATTGATAACAAAGCTCTCCCTTGCAGATCTACTTTTCAGACAGCAGACCACAGCTCAATGCTGTAAAAAGGGACCTGTTGTGCCCTGTACACACGTACGGACTTTTGCCGGCGGACCTAAGTCCAGCGAACAATCCGCTGGACTTTCCCGCTAGGTACGCCGGACTAAAAAGCGAACGGACTTGACCACACACGATCACGCAAAAAGTCCGGCGGTTCACGCGATGACGTACGCACGTACGACGGGACTAGAAAAAGGAAGCTCGAGATCCCAAACGACACCCTTTGGGCCCCGTCAGCTAATCTCGTGTATATCGCGTGTTAGTTGACGTTTGGTTAGAGACGATTCGCGCTTCTCAGACTTCTGCTTAATTCGTTCGCTTCTGCCGTTCAGTTTGTGCTTGTGAGGTTTGTATCTGGCTTTCAGTGCGTGTGGATCAGTTCCTACCTGTTCTCAGGCCGTTCTGGTCCGCTCGTTCCTGTTTTTCAGGTCGTTCTTCATAGGCCTTGCTGTTCTTCAGTGCGTTCTGTTAAGTTGTTTGTTTGATCAGCCGACCGTTTTGAAGCCATGGAGTGTGGACGTACTCGGGAACGAGTTCGTGCTGTGCAGGGGCTCGGTGTTGCGGTTAACACCTTGGCACGAGCCCGGTCCATGAACAGGGTGAGGAGGAGTTCATGGACCAAGAATTGGTTGCGCCAGCGTGACCAATTCTCGCATATGCCTTTGCTCCGTGAGATCCGTGAGAATAATCCTGATGATTTCAGGAATTATCTCCGGATGACGGACCCCATTTTTCACCGTCTGTTGGCTTCGCTGTCCCCTTATATTAGCAGGCAGAATACCTGCATGCGGCAAGCCATCAGTGCGGAGCAGAGGCTAGTCGCCACGTTGCGTTACTTGGCGACGGGGAGAAGCTTGCAGGACCTCAAGTTCACGACAGGCATCTCCCCCCAGGCTCTGGGGCTCATTATTCCAGAGACCTGTTCTGCCATTATCCACGTCCTGCAGGAGGAATACATTAAGGTAAGTCTTCTCTTTTAAAATTACCTATGTCTTGTATGTTTGTTAATGTAGTGCATCAATGTCATCATTAGCTAATTACCATGATAGGACTATTCTATGAATGTCGCCTATTCCTTTTTTTTTTGGATTTTGTTTTTTTTGTCTAGTATTTTATGTTTGACTTATCGAAATAGTTTTAAGAATGTATTATTTAGTGGGTCACATGCATATTTGCTTGCACCAACCTCCCCAGCATGGAAGCTTGGCCCCCTAAACACCCCTAGCCTAGTCACTTTCTTTGGTTAAAAATGTATATTACCAGCTCCATTGTACAGCTTTACTCACCCCCCCTTTCACCCCCCTTGACCCTCATTTTTAAATTGATTGCATGTGTTTTTGGTCAGCTTGTAATTATCCCCACCCCCCCCCCCCACCCCCCTGATAATTAATATCATGTGTTTTTGGTCAGCTTGTAATTATCCCCACCCCCCCCACACCCCCTGATAATTAATATCATGTGTTTTTGGTCAGCTTGTAATTATCCCCACCCCCCCCCCCCCACACCCCCTGATAATTAATATCATGTGTTTTTGGTCAGCTTGTAATTATCCCCACCCCCCCCACACCCCCTGATAATTAATATCATGTGTTTTTGGTCAGCTTGTAATTATCCCCCCCCCCCCCCCCCCTGACACCCCCTGATAATTAATATCATGTGTTTTTGGTCAGCTTGTAATTATCCCCACCCCCCCCACACCCCCCTGATAATTAATATCATGTGTTTTTGGTCAGCTTGTAATTATCCCCACCCCCCCCACACCCCCTGATAATTAATATCATGTGTTTTTGGTCAGCTTGTAATTATCCCCACCCCCCCCCCCACCCCCTGATAATTAATATCATGTGTTTTTGGTCAGCTTGTAATTATCCCCCCCCCCCACCCCCCCCACAATTATCCCCCCCCCCCCTGATAATTAATATCATGTGTTTTTGGTCAGCTTGTAATTATCCCCACCCCCCCACACCCCCTGATAATTAATATCATGTGTTTTTGGTCAGCTTGTAATTATCCCCACCCCCCCCACACCCCCTGATAATTAATATCATGTGTTTTTGGTCAGCTTGTAATTATCCCCACCCCCCCACACCCCCTGATAATTAATATCATGTGTTTTTGGTCAGCTTGTAATTATCCCCACCCCCCCCCACACCCCCTGATAATTAATATCATGTGTTTTTGGTCAGCTTGTAATTATCCCCACCCCCCCCACACCCCCTGATAATTAATATCATGTGTTTTTGGTCAGCTTGTAATTATCCCCACCCCCCCCACACCCCCTGATAATTAATATCATGTGTTTTTGGTCAGCTTGTAATTATCCCCACCCCCCCCACACCCCCCTGATAATTAATATCATGTGTTTTTGGTCAGCTTGTAATTATCCCCCCCCCCACCCCCCCCACACACCCCCTGATAATTAATATCATGTGTTTTTGGTCAGCTTGTAATTATCCCCACCCCCCCCCCACACCCCCTGATAATTAATATCATGTGGTTTTGGTCAGCTTGTAATTATCCCCACCCCCCCACACACACCTTTAATTAATTGCATGTGTATTGTGTGACCTTACCATTATTTACTCCCCACCCACATCCCCATTATTATCTTCTCTGGTCCATCAGAGGGGTCATCAATCAGAGATTTGTCCCTTTTATCCTTAATCTTTTGGCTTTATTTCAAGGATTTACAAAATAAATACATATGTTCTTCCAAATTGTTTTTTAATTTGTTGCATTTAGTTTGGTGTTTTGGCTGGTTTATAATTTCAATTGTATCTTTCTGTTTGACTTCACAGTGTCCCTCCACGCCACAGGAATGGCAGACTGTGGCTTCCCAGTTTGCTGCCCGTTGGGACTTTCCCAACTGCGGAGGGGCGATTGACGGCAAACACGTGCGAATTGTGCCCCCACCCCATTCGGGGTCATACTATTGGAATTATAAGGGGTTCCATAGTATCGTGTTGATGGCGGTGGTGTCGGCACACTATGAATTTCTGTATGTGGATGTGGGGAAAAACGGCCGGATGTCGGACGGAGGAGTCTTCAACCACACGGAGTTCGGTCATCGTCTCCAAACTGGTGGGCTGGAGCTGCCACCAGATGAAGATAATGTGGAGGGACTCCCGTTCGTCTTCATTGCCGACGAGGCGTTCGGTCTGGGTGACCATCTGATGAGGCCATTTCCCCAACGATCCCTCACCCCTGAGAGGAGGATTTTTAATTATCGGTTGGCCAGAGCAAGAAGGGTGGTGGAAAATGCCTTTGGTATTATGGCCAACCGTTTCAGATTGCTCCTTACATCGCTACATCTGGCAGAGTACAAACTCAATACTATTATTCTTGCATGCTGTGTCATGCACAATTATTTACGGAAACATTCAGGAACATACTCCTTACCAATTGGCCCTGAGGCCGGAGTGGAAGGCAACATGACAGGGCTGGATAATCGCCCTCTTGGTTCCGCAACACAATCAGCCCAGCAAGTGCGGGACCTTTATTTACAGTATTTTAATGGTAGGGGGGCCATTGAAATGGCAGCAGACCCTTAAACCATCTTTTTCATTTACAATGAATAAATACAGTTATTTATGTTTGAAATATTGGTCGTTTCGTATTGTTTGGCTTTTAATTTGGCCTGTTTTATATGTTGTCCTAGTGCACATCTTAATAGTGGCAAACTTGTTTAGCGTTTAGTAAATAAGCCCCTTTGTCAATGAACCACAACATGTTTTTGTCAAACTGGTAGTATTTAAAAAGAAGAAGCCACACATTTTTGAATTTGTGCAAACATTATTTTTTTTATTATAGTGCACATCCAAAACTTTTTTTTTTTTTTTTTTTTTTTTTTTTTTTTGGTTGTTTTGGTATTTTTTTTTTTTTTTTTTTTTTTTTTTTTTTTTTTTTTTTTTTAACATGAATTTTTTTTTTTTTTTTTTTTATGTTATCTTTTTGACATTTTTTTGGTGTTTTTCTCACAACATATTGTTTTTTTTTTTTGGGATTGATTTTTTAAAACAAACATAAAAACATGTTTAAAATTGTTTAAAAATTTTGGCTTAGCATTTGAAATTATTTACACAATGTAAAAGTCCAGAACTTACAAAGTTCAACAGGTAACCCATGAACAGAAGAAGCCAAATTTTGAATATGCACACTAATTTAACTGGAAAATGGGTAATGTCAACATGTGCTATGTTCCATCATGGGGAATCAATGGACGTGTTTTGTGTGTGAAACCCCTTCCCTCTCACCTACTAGCATTAGGGGTTGCAAACACAAAATGCGTCCATTGAGATCCCCTGATGGCACATAGCACATGTTGACATACCGTGTGCATATTTAAAATTTGGCCTCTAAAATTAGTTAAACAGCGCTTCAAAAGGGGAATGAAGGACATGATTGATGTTAAGAAATGTAAAAGGGGTCTTTAGATTCTCCCCAAAACATCAATCATGTCCTTCATTCCCTGCTGCATGGTGGCCATCTCCTTCTGCATGTTTTCCAGCTGCAGATTCCAGGCCATGATCTGCCCAATAAGCCTGTGGGCACTGTCAGTGGTAAATGGCTCCGCAGCTTGTCGTTCCACAAACAGATCAGCATCACCTAAAAGTTGGGTAGAGAAAACACAAGAAAAAAAGTGTCAAAAACATGCAGACCTTAATTTATTAGCTCAATCTGTGTTCTGAGACACTCACTTGGTGGGGTGCAGATTTGATCGACTTCAACGACCTGTTCCGCCACATCCACGCGTGGGCTTGGGCTAACTGCCCAATTAGTCTGGTGAGGCCGGGAGGTCCTCGTAGGTTCGGACTGACGTCTGAGTCTTTTGCCCCCTATGGTAATGGAACACAAAAAGGTACACTTTTGAATCACACTGATATTTGAGTGCCAAAATAGGATTAGTAAACATTGTTTAAAAGTCTTGCCAATTATTAGCAGTTTGTTAGAAGATCCTACTTGAAGACAGAATTGAAATGTCTATCTAATGAAACTCCAATACTTAAAGCGCCCTTCAACCCTAAATTTGAACTTCCGCTCATTGGATCCCTGCACCCCTGTGGTGTCTTATTTTGAACGTTTTAGGGGGGATGGGTTGCAGATACCTGTGTAAGGCAGGTATTTGCACACACATCCGGCCCTAGACTCCCACAGAAGTATACGCCACATCCCGTCCCACCGTGCTGTCTGCTGGGACACACAGGGGTCCCCGAGCTTGCGCGGACCAGTCCTATTGCATTGCGCAACTGGCGCATGCCCAATAGTGACCCGGGAAGTGAAGCCGCAAACATTAATTTCATGATTGCAAGATCAGAGATTGTAGCTGCACCATCCAAGGGACAGGTGAGTGTACTTCTTTGAAAAGTCACCACCTACAGTATTTAGAGATGATGAGCATTTTTTGGGAATTGTGAGCATGAGACCCTGCTTAACATATTTATCCCCCCCCCCCCAAAACAGCCTCTGGAGTCCCTGTGTAAGTTACCCCTAAAACCCTTACTACAGCAGTAATTGTATAGATAGTGACAATAATAAACAACCTTACAACTCCAACAACCCAAAGCCAGGTAAACTCAATAAACGTTATGAAGACAAACGGAACTTTCATCAAATATGCGCAAGTATTTCACGAACGAATGGTAATAACATCTGCGCAAGTTTCACGGACGAATGGTAATAACATCTGCGCAAGTTTCACGGACGAATGGTAATAACATCTGCGCAAGTTTCACGGACGAATGGTAATAACATCTGCGCAAGTTTCACGTACGAATGGTAATAACATCTGCGCAAGTTTCACGGACGAATGGTAATAACATCTGCGCAAGTTTCACGTACGAATGGTAATAACATCTGCGCAAGTTTCACGGACGAATGGTAATAACATCTGCGCAAGTTTCACGGACGAATGGTAATAACATCTGCGCAAGTTTCACGGACGAATGGTAATAACATCTGCGCAAGTTTCACGGACGAATGGTAATAACATCTGCGCAAGTTTCACGGACGAATGGTAATAACATCTGCGCAAGTTTCACGGACGAATGGTAATACATCTGCGCAAGTTTCACGGACGAATGGTAATAACATCTGCGCAAGTTTCACGGACGAATGGTAATTACATCTGCGCAAGTTTCAGGACGAATGGTAATAACATCTGCGCAAGTTTCACGGACGAATGGTAATAACATCTGCGCAAGTTTCAGGTACGAATGGTAATAACATCTGCGCAAGTTTCACGGACGAATGGTAATAACATCTGCGCAAGTTTCAGGTACGAATGGTAATAACATCTGCGCAAGTTTCACGGCGCAAGTTTCACGGACGAATGGTAATTACATCTGCGCAAGTTTCACGGACGAATGGTAATAACATCTGCGCAAGTTTCACGGACGAATGGTAATTACATCTGCGCAAGATTAGACATATCAAGTATAACCATAGTAGCGCACGTGCTTGACTTACTTTTTTTGATGGCTTTTCGAATTCTCCTGTATTGATCGTGCTCCCTGGATTTGATGTCGGACCATCGTTTGCGCAGTTGATCCTTGCCCCTTCGTACGCCGAATTTCTGCTCCAGGGTGCTGACGATTGTAGTGAGAATCTTGTCCTTGCGCAAGTTGGGTCGAGGGTACGGGCCATTTTCCCCGTCGTAATCTTCCCTTTGGAGGATGTCCACCATCTCCACCATCTCTTCAAAGGCCATATTGGTGGCCTTATATCTGCTGCTGGATGCAGATGTGTTGGCTTCTTGGCTTTCCTCCGCGCTACTGGCTGAGAATGTGTCCGCCATATTCATGAATTAATTCACCAACAATGCAACGAGGGGAAGCGGGGCGGGGAATACTCGTCATGAGGAACGTCATGGGCGGGCGACGCGGAGGACGCAGGCGGACTTCGACGCGTGCGCAGTGTATATAAGGCTGTTTGAGGGGCCCACGTGTTCCCGAACGGAAGTAGCGAGCGCTCTGTACGAAGGTAAGTGTTTTCTAGGATGCATTACTGTGTTTTTTTTTGGGTTTTGGGCCAGCATTTTTTAAGGATATGTGTGTGTTGCTGCCTGTGTGTAGGGGTTGCTGCCTGTGTGTAGGGGTTGCTGCCTGTGTGTAGGGGTTGCTGCCTGTGTGTAGGGGTTGCTGCCTGTGTGTAGGGGTTGCTGCCTGTGTGTATGGGTTGCTGCCTGTGTGTAGGGGTTGCTGCCTGTGTGGAGGTGTTGCTGCCTGTGTGTAGGGGTTGCTGCCTGTGTGTAGGGGTTGCTGCCTGTGTGTAGGGGTTGCTGCCTGTGTGTAGGGGTTGCTGCCTGTGTGTAGGGGTTGCTGCCTGTGTGTATGTGTTGCTGCCTGTGTGTAGGGGTTGCTGCCTGTGTGTATGTGTTGCTGCCTGTGTGTAGGGGTTGCTGCCTGTGTGTAGGTGTTGCTGCCTGTGTGTATGGGTTGCTGCCTGTGTGTAGGGGTTGCTGCCTGTGTGTATGGGTTGCTGCCTGTGTGTAGGGGTTGCTGCCTGTGTGTATGGGTTGCTGCCTGTGTGTAGGGGTTGCTGCCTGTGTGTAGGGGTTGCTGCCTGTGTGGATGTGTTGCTGCCTGTGTGTGGGTGTGTTGTGTAATGTTTGTTAAGAAAAACTGGTTGTGCGTTTTAAGTAACATTTGTGTTTTTGGTCTTTTGTATTGCCATTACTAACAAAACAGAAACAAACATGTCATCACCCCAGTTGAATCCATTCAAGGACCAGCAGTTCATGTCCGAATTCATTGCCCTGTACAGAAAAAATACCAACCTGTGGCAGCTCAAGAACCCTTTGTATGGCAATAGGGATGTCCGGAAGGCAACACTGGGGCCACTTGTGGCTTTTGTGAAGACTAAAGTCCCCAACGCAAACACCAAGTTTGTGGAAGCCAGAATTGCAAGTTTAAGGCACATGTACAAGCGGGAGCGCAAGAAGATTGAGGAATCAGTCAGATCAGGAGCAGCAGCAGAGAATGTTTATGTACCCAAGCTGTGGTACTACAACCAACTGACTTTTATAGGTGACCAGATGGAACCCAGGGAATCACTGTCGACTCTTCCCTCCACCCTTCCCTCCACTCTTCCCTCCACTCTTCCCTCCACCCCAGCTGAGGCTTCCACGGAAGGAGAAGACCCCTCCACCTTGGAGCAGGCTGATGCGCCCAGCTGGAGCCAGGTATATATTTAGTAGCCTAAATTGTGATTGTGTGAATATTAATGCTGTCAACGTTAAAATGTGAAACAATTAACACCCTGAACTCAGAATTGTGAAAAAAACTGACAAAAATTATGCACACTTCTAAAAAGTGTTGGTGCAACATATCGATACATATATAGTGTATACATACATCCAGTAGTGGCAAAAAAAGCGTTAGACAACATTGGTGATCTGCTTGGAAAATGCAGGGGTCCAAATGATAGCCTTTTGGATCTTTTGGAAAATTTAGATGCTCGTTCCTAAGTTTACAATTGGATGATTGAGTAGGCCAGAAACCACAAAACAGGTGTTTGATTTTTGTTTTTATTTGCACACAGGATGAGCTGACCCAGGATGATGCCGGGACAAGTGGTATGGAGGAGGAGGAGGACATGCCCAGCGAGAGCCAGGAGGTGGCTGGGCCCAGCACGAGCCAGAGTGACAGCCAGACCCAATTAAGAAGTCTACCTCGACCCCTGCCCTTACCCCCAAGAAGGCCCAGGAGGATGACCATTGTGGAGGAGGAATCACTGGAACTGATTCGGAAGGCGAGTGCGATTCTCGACAAACCCCCCCTTCCAGAAGAGGGCTATGCCAGCTACGTGTCCAGCAGGTTGCTGGAAATGGAGAGGGGCCAACGGCACCTGTGTGAGGGCCTAATTTCTGAGGCAATTAGGGGGGGTTTGAGGGGTGAATTACGAGAATCCACCCGCCTGACCCATGAAGGCCCGACACCAACTTCTCCTCCTCCTCCTCCTCGTCTTCCTTCTCCTCCTCCTCCTCCTCCTCCTCCTCCTCCTCCTACTCCTCCTCCTACCACAAGTCAGCCTCCAAGGAAGCGTGCAGGGAAGACTGCAGGGAAGAGTGCAGGGAAGCGTGGTGCGAAGAGTCGGAAGTGATTGCCTGGCTTCAGTCTGGTCTCACAGAAGACACAGGCTGTTGTAGTGCCACAGCTTGGGGACATAGATGTCATCTGCTGCTGTTCCTGGTCTGTCTGATTCCTGGTCAATCTTCTTGTGCTCCCTATATTGTATGAAATGTGCCCAAGCTTAATTTTTGGCTTCACAAACTTGGTGTCTGCCGTTGGGGCAAAAAGTCTTCACAAAATCTACAAGTGGCTCCAGTGTTGCCTTCCTATTTTGTTTTGCCTTGTTTGTTTTAACCAGAATAAATGGTCATTTAATTTTCATCAAATAATGATATACGTGCTTGTTATTCAAAAACATAGTTTCTTTAGGAGTAGGCAGGTACATGTCTAAACATTCATTTGACAATACAAGTGTAAAGTGCAACTTCAATGGAACTGCAAGTGCAGTCGCTGGAAAGGTGAGGTTTAAGATCGGAATTAAGGGCAAGCTCTGCTGACTCCACAATTGTATCATGTGTAATAACTAATCCTTTTGATAACCAACAAATAATAAAAAATATCTATATAGAGATATATGTACATATATAATATATAGATATATATATATATATATATATATATATATATATATTTTATTTTTATACACGTATAGATCTATATATCTATATATATTTATATATATATATATATATATATATATAGATATCGATATATATTTTTTTGCGCTTATTGAGAAATATAGATATATTTTTCATTTGGTGATTTGGATATCTATATCTATATCTATATATATATATATATATATATATATATATATATATATATATATATATATATATATATATATATATATATATATATATATATATATATATATATATATATATATATATATATATAAATATATAACTTCACTAAAGAATGCTGAAGAAAAAACGTTCGGGAGTACTCTGCGTGAATATACAAGCAGCAAGGCAAAATCATTCTTCAAGTACGATACCATACAAATCCCGCTGTCAGAAAAAAAAAAAAAAAAAAATTTCAACAGCGTGACGATTGTGCGAGCTTCAAAACGAAGGCTAGTTTTACCAGACCGAGCGAGTCCGTGACATAATAGCTACTGAGCATGCGTCCTTTTTGGTACGCCGGACCATACTACACACGACCGGATTATCCGCTGGACTGCCAAGTCCAGCGGATAATTTGAGAACAAAACCTGAAACTTTAGTCCGCCGTACTTTGGCCAAAAAAAGTCCGCCGGCGCCCACACACGAGGGGATTATCCGCTGGACTTCGGTCCAGCGGATAATCCCGCGGGATAGTCCCTTCGTGTGTACGCGGCATAAGAGTTAGCAGTAATCATTAAACACAAAAAAAAAAACTATTGATTTCACATTTGGGCTTCATCCTTGCCTGAAAACCCCATGGGGAAAACTCTCTATATATATATATTTTTTGACTTCCAGTTTCTAGGTGGTTAAACACCTTTTTGTTCTTTCTCTTTTTTCCCCACTTCTGGTGTACACGAGACTAAAAATGCGAACTCTTGGTAATTGGAAGGGGAATAACAATTATTGTTTAGGTAGGTAGTGATTGAAATATCGTTCATTTGGAACTTATTGATTTGATAATTGTACACACCATGATCAAAATGAGCCATACGAGCCATACCTTAAAGATTGATCCAGTGACTCAGTGTCCGATACTGACATTAATTACTACTAAAAGAAAATATCTTTACCGTAATATGCACAGAGATAATTATATCCATCACTGATATCCATTATTACCATTTTCCCTATCTTACTTTATTTTAAATTCATTTTCATTTTTATTTTTGGCTATCTGGTACTGCAATACGAGAAAAAGAGAAAAAAATACATAGGGCTAAAAATTATATTAATAGCCATCAGATACATACCTTTTGAATTACTATTGAAAATACCAAATAGCCTATTCCT
>CM053032.1:204296818-204314376 GCA_028564925.1 Lithobates sylvaticus
CTTTTATCTGAAAGTGGGCCCGCGCCTGAAGAGAGGATTTACCGGGGTTATCGGCAGCTCATTGGCAGCCATAACAACTATATTCTTCAGTGGCGTAACTAGAACCTTTAGGGCCCCGGTGCAAGAAACCATGGAGGGCCCCCCTGACCCCCGGCCAGGGCCCTGCCCATTGAACCCACTGAACCAAGGAACAAGACGGGTTCTGCAGCCACTGAATGCCTATCAGAGGGAGAGGAGGAGAAGCAGACTTTTAGTGGCTGCAGGAATAAAATGGAGGGGATTTGTTCCTCTAAATGCCCCCCCCCCCCCCATCCAGGTGTTCAGGGGCAACATGTGTGCTATTGCAATTGTGACCCCTGTAGTTATGCCCCTGGGATGAGTGGCAGCGGTGTTGGTGGGGGATGGGATCAGTGGTGGTTGGGGAGGGATAGGATCAGTGGCATCGGTGGTGGGGGATGGGATCAGTGGCGTAGGTGAGGGAGATGGGATGGCAGCGGTGGGGGGAATGGGATGAGTGGCAGCGGTGGGGGGGATGGGATCAGTGGTGGTGGGGGGGGGGGGGGATGGGATCAGTGGCAACGGTGAGGGGGGATGGGATCAGCGGCAAGGGTTGTGGTTGGGGGGAATGGGGGGTGGGGGGGCAGAGGTGGTGGGGGGAATGGGATGAGTGACAAGGGTGATGGTTGGAGGAGGGTGGGATGGGATGAGTGGTAGTGGAAGGGGGGATTGGATGGGATGAGTGGATGGGATGGATGGGATGAGTGGCAGCGGTGGGGGGCATTGGATGAAATGAGTGGCAGCGGGGGTGGGAGGATGGGATCCATGGCAAGGGTGGTGGTTGGGGGGTGGTATCAGTGGCAAGGATGGGATCAGTGACAGTAGTGGTCATGGTGGTGGTGTGGGGGGGGGGGGGGAATCAGTGGCAGTAGGGGTGGTGTGGGTGGGGGTAGTGGTGGTGGGGGGGGGGGTATCAGTGCAGTAGTGGTGGTGGGGGGGTATCAGTGCAGTAGTGGTGGTGGTGGGGGGGGTATCAGTGCAGTAGTGGTGGTGGTGTGGGGGGGTATCAGTGCAGTAGTGGTGGTGTGTGGGGTATCAGTGCAGTAGTGGGGTGTGCAGTAGTGGTGGTGTGTGTGTGGGTGGGGGGGTATCAGTGCAGTAGTGGTGGTGTGTGTGGGGGGTATCAGTGCAGTAGTGGTGGTGTGTGTGGGATCAGTGGGGGGGGTATCAGTGCAGTAGTGGTGTGTGTGTGTGGGGGGGGGTATCAGTGCAGTAGTGGTGGTGTGTGTGTGGGGGGGTGGGGGTATCAGTGCAGTAGTGGTGGTGGTGTGGGGGGGGGGGTATCAGTGCAGTGTGGTGGTGTGTGTGGGGGGGGGGTGTATCAGTGCAGTAGTGGTGGTGGTGTGGGGGGGGGGGTATCAGTGCAGTAGTGGTGGTGTGTGTGGGGGGGTATCAGTGCAGTAGTGGTGGTGTGTGGGGGGGGGGGGGGTATCAGTGCAGTAGTGGTGGTGTGGTGGGGGGGGGGGTATCAGTGCAGTAGTGGTGGTGGGGTATCAGTGCAGTAGTGGTGGTGTGGTGGTGTGGGGGGGGGTAGTGCAGTGGTGGTAGTGGTGGTGGGGGGGGGGGTATCAGTGCAGTAGTGGTGGTGGTGGGGGGGGGGTAGGGTGGGGGGGGTATCAGTGGTGTAGTGGTGGTGTGGGGGGGGGGGTATCAGTGCAGTAGTGGTGGTGGGTGTGTGGTGTGGGGGGGGGGGTATCAGTGCAGTAGTGGTGGTGGGGGTGTGGGGGGGGGGGGGGTATCAGTGCAGTGGTGGTGGGGGGGGGGGGTGGGGTGTGTGTGGTGTGTGGGGGGGGTATCAGTGCAGTAGTGGTGGTGTGTGTGTGGTGGGGGGATCAGTGCAGTAGTGGGGTGGGTGGGGGGGGGTATCAGTGCAGTAGTGGTGGTGGGGGGGGGGGGGGGGGGTGCAGTGCAGTAGTGGTGGTGGTGGGGGGGGGGTATCAGTGCAGTAGTGGTGGTGGGGGGGGGGGGGGGTATCAGTGCAGTAGGTGGTGGTGGGGTGTGTGGGGGGGGGGTGGTGCAGTGGTGGTGTGGGGGTGGGGGGTATAAGTGCAGTAGTGGTGGAGTGGTGGGGGGGGGGGGGTATAAGTGCAGTAGTGGTGGAGTGGGGGGTGTGGTAGTGGGGGGGGGTGGGGTCAGTGGTGGTGTGTGGTGTGGGGGGGGGGTGTGGCAGTAGTGGTGGTGGTGTGTGTAGGGGGGGTATCAGTGCAGTAGTGGTGGTGGTGTGTGTGTGGGGGGGGGGGGGTGGGGGTAGTGGTGGGGTGGTGTGGGGGGGGGGTATCAGTGCAGTAGTGGTGGTGGTGTGGGTGTTGTGTGGGGGGGGGTATCAGTGCAGTAGTGGTGTGTGTGTGTGGGGGGTTATCAGTGCAGTATTGGTGGTGGTGTGGGGGGGGGGTATCAGTGCAGTAGTGGTGGTGTGTGTGTGTGGGGGGGGGGGTATCAGTGCAGTAGTGGTGGTGTGTGTGGGGTATCAGTGCAGTAGTGGTGGTGGGGGGGGGGGTATCAGTGCAGTAGTGGTGGTGTGTGTGTGTGTGTGGGGGGGGGGGGGTATATCAGTGCAGTAGTGGTGGTGTGGTGGGGGGGGGGGGGGGGTATCAGTGCAGTAGTGGTGGTGTGTGTGTGGGGGGGGGGGGTGCAGTGCAGTAGTGGTGGTGTGTGTGTGGGGGGGGGGTATCAGTGCAGTAGTGGTGGGGTGTGTGTGGGGGGGGGGGGTATCAGTGCAGTAGTGGTGGTGTGTGTGGGTGGGGGGGGGTCAGTGCAGTTGTGGTGGTGGTGTGTGGGGGGGGGGGTATCAGTGCAGTAGTGGTGGGTGGTGGGGGTGTGGGGGGGGGGGGGGGGTCAGTGCAGTAGTGGTGGTGGTGTGGTGTGTGGGGGGGGGGGTATCAGTGCAGTAGTGGTGGTGGGGGGGGGGGGCGGGGGGGCTATCAGTGCAGTGGTGGTGGTGTGTGGGGGGGGTATCAGTGCAGTAGTGGTGGTGTGTGTGGGGGGTGGGGGGGGGGTATCAGTGCAGTAGTGGTGTGTGTGTGGGGGGGGGGGGTATCAGTGCAGTAGTGGTGGTGTGTGTGTGTGTGGGGGGGGGGGGGGGGGTATCAGTGCAGTAGTGGTGGTGTGTGTGTGGGGGGGGGGGGGGTCAGTGCAGTAGTGGTGGTGTGTGTGTGTGGGGGGGGGGGGGGTATCAGTGCAGTAGTGGTGGTGTGTGTGTGGGGGGGGGGGGTATCAGTGCAGTAGTGGTGGTGTGTGTGTGTGGGGGGGGGGGGGGGTGCAGTAGTGGTGGTGTGTGTGGGGTGGTGGGGGGGGGGTATCAGTGCAGTAGTGGTGGTGTGTGTGGGGGGGGGGGGGTATCAGTGCAGTAGTGGTGGTGTGTGTGTGGGGGGGGGGGTATCAGTGCAGTAGTGGTGGTGTGTGTGTGTGGGGGGGGGGGGTATCAGTGCAGTAGTGGTGGTGTGTGTGGGGGGTATCAGTGCAGTAGTGGTGGTGTGTGTGGGGGGTGGTGGGGGTGTGGGGTATCAGTGCAGTAGTGGTGGTGGTGTGGGGGGTGTGTGGGTGGGGGGGGGGGGGGGTGCAGTAGTGGTGGTGTGTGTGTGTGGGGGGGGGGGGTATCAGTGCAGTAGTGGTAGTGTGTGGGGGGGGGGTGTGGTGGTGGGGGGGGGTATCAGTGCAGTAGTGGTGGTGTGTGTGGTGTGTGGGGGGGGGTATCAGTGCAGTAGTGGTGGTGGTGGGGGGGGGTGGTGGGGGGGGGGGGGTGCAGTAGTGGTGGTGTGTGTGTGTGGGGGGGGGGGGTATCAGTGCAGTAGTGGTGGTGTGTGTGTGGGCGGGGGGGGGGGGTCAGTGCAGTAGTGGTGGTGTGTGGTGGGTGGGGGGGGGGGGGGTGGGGGTGGTGTAGTGTGGTGGGGGTGGGGGGGGGGTATCAGTGCAGTAGTGGGGGTGTGTGTGGGGGGGGGCTATCAGTGCAGTAGTGGTGGTGTGGGTGTGGGGGGGGGGGGTATCAGTGCAGTAGTGGTGGTGTGTGTGTGGTGGGGGGGGGGGGTATCAGTGCAGTAGTGGTGGTGGGGGTGTGTGGGGGGGGGGGGGTATCAGTGCAGTAGTGGTGGTGGGGTGGGTGTGGGGGGGGGGGGGGGGTGCAGTAGTGGTGGTGTGTGGGGGGGGGGGGGGGTGTGCGGGGGGGGGGGGGTATCAGTGCAGTAGTGGTGGGGGTGTGGGGGGGGGGGTATCAGTGCAGTAGTGGTGGTGGTGGTGGGGGGGGGGGGGGGGTATCAGTGCAGTAGTGGTGGTGGGTGGGTGTGGGGGGGGGGGTGCAGTAGTGGTGGTGTGTGTGTGGGGAGGGGGTATCAGTGCAGTAGTGGTGGGTGGGGGGGTGGTGTGTGGGGGGGGGGGGGGTATCAGTGCAGTAGTGGGGGTGGTGGGTGGGGGGGGGGGGGGGGGGGGGGGGGGGGGTATCAGTGCAGTAGTGGTGGTGGTGGTGTGGGGGGGGGGGGGGGTATCAGTGCAGTAGTGGTGGTGTGGTGGGTGTGGGGGTGGGTGGTATCAGTGCAGTAGTGGTGGTGGGTGTGGGGGGGGGGGGGGGGGTGCAGTAGTGGTGGTGTGTGTGGTGGGGGGGGGGGGGGGGGTGCAGTAGTGGTGGTGTGTGGGTGGGGGGGGGGGGGGGGTGGTGGGGGGGGGTATCAGTGCAGTAGTGGTGGTGTGTGTGTGGTGGGGGGGGGGGGGTCAGTGCAGTAGTGGTGGTGGGGGGTGTGGGTGTGGGGGGGGGGGTATCAGTGCAGTAGGGGTGGGGGTGTGTGTGGGGGGGGTATCAGTGCAGTAGTGGTGGGTGTGTGGGGGGGGGGGGGGGGGGGTATCAGTGCAGTAGTGGTGGTGTGTGGGGTGGGGGGGGGGGTATCAGTGCAGTAGTGGTGGTGTGTGTGGGGGAGGGGTGGGGGGGTATCAGTGCAGTGGTGGTGGTGTGGGGGGGGGGGGGGGGGGTATCAGTGCAGTAGTGGTGGTGTGTGTGGGTGGGGGGGGTATCAGTGCAGTAGTGGTGGTGGTGTGTGTGGTGGGGGGGGGGGGGTATCAGTGGGAGTGGGGGGGTGTGTGTGTGGGGGGGGCGGGTATCAGTGCAGTAGTGGTGGTGTGTGGGGGTGGGGGTGGGGGTCAAGTGGGGGGGGGGGTGCAGTAGTGGTGGTGTGTGGTGGGGGGGGGGGTTTCAGTGCATTAGTGGTGGTGGTGGGGGGTATGTGGTGGGGGGGGGGGGTATCAGTGCAGTAGTGGTGGGTGTGTGTGTGTTGGGGGGGGTATCAGTGCAGTAGTGGTGTGTGGTGTGGGGGGGGGGGGGTATCAGTGCAGTAGTGGTGGTGGTGTGGGGGGGGGGGGGTATCAGTGCAGTAGTGGTGGTGTGTGGGTGGGGGGGGGGTATCAGTGCAGTAGTGGTGGTGGTGGGGGGGGGGGGTATCAGTGCAGTAGTGGTGGTGTGTGTTGTGGGGGGGGGGGGGGGGGTATCTGTGCAGTAGTGGTGGTGGGTTGGGGGGTATCAGTGCAGTAGTGGTGTTGGTGGTGGGGGGTGTGTGGGGGGGGTATCAGTGGGGGGGGGGGGGTGCAGTAGTGGTGGTGTGTGGGTGTGGGGGGGGGGGGGGGGGTATCAGTGCAGTAGTGGTGGTGGTGTGGGGGGGGGGGGGGTATCAGTGCAGTAGTGGTGGTGGTGGGGGGGGGGTATGGGGGCAGTGGGGGGGGTGTGGTGTGTGGGTGGGGGGTGGGGGTGGGGGGGGTGGTGGTGTGTGTGTGTGGGGGGGGGGGTATCAGTGCAGTAGTGGTGGTGTGGGTGTGTGGGGTGGGGGGGGGGGGGGGGGGGGGTGCAGTAGTGGTGGTGTGTGTGTGGGGGGGGGGGGGGGGGGGGTGCAGGGGTGGTGGTGTGTGTGTGTGGTGGGGGGGGGGGGTATCAGTGCAGTAGTGGTGGTGGTGTGTGGGGGGGGGGGGTATCAGTGCAGTAGTGGTGGTGTGGGGGGGGGTGTGGGGGGGGGTATCAGTGCAGTGGTGGTGGTGTGTGTGGGGGGGGGGGGGTATCAGTGCAGTAGTGGTGGTGGTGTGTGGGGGGGGGTGTGGTGGTGGGGGGGGGGGGGGGGGGTGCAGTAGTGGTGGTGTGGTGGGTGGGGGGGGGGGGGGGGTATCAGTGCAGTAGTGGTGGTGTGTGGTGTAGTGGGGGGGGGGGGGGGTGCAGTGTGGTGGTGTGTGGTGTGGGGGGGTGGGGGGGCAGGGGTGGTGTTGTGTGTGGGGGGGGGGGGTATCAGTGCAGTAGTGGTGGTGTGTGGGTGGGGGGGGGTATCAGTGCAGTAGTGGTGGTGTGTGTGTGGGGGGGGGGGGGGGTATCAGTGCAGTAGTGGTGGTGTGTGTGTGGGGGGGGGGGGGGGGGGGGTATCAGTGCAGTAGTGGTGTGTGTGTGGGTGTGTGTGGGTGGTGTGGGGTATCAGTGCAGTAGTGGTGCTGTGGGGATCAGTGGCAGTGGTGATATTGAGTGATGGGTGCCACTCACTTGCAGATTACTTGGTCCCCCCTCCTTCCGGGTCTTGCTGGTCTTGCTGGTCTTCCTTGGGCAAACAGAGAGGATGGGCAGGGCCTGTTAGTGCAGGCGGAGCCGGAGAAGATGGGCGGGACTGTGCCCCATGAGTGCAGGCGGATAGTATGGGACTATAGGTGGAGTCCGTGGAGAGGTTGGGCGGAGCGGGTGGTGCCGCGGAGATGACGGGCGAAGCGGGCAGAGACTGTGCCCCTGAGTGTGGGATGGGTGGAGAGGATGGGCAGGAGCCTGTGCCGCCCGTGAGTGCACTCGAGGAGGATGGGCGGAGCGGCCGGCGAGGATGGGCGGAGCGAACTCCCCAGTGTGATATGTGGAATCAGTGTACTGTTTTATCTCCCGGGCGGCAGCGGGCCCCCCTACAGTGGCGGAACCCGAGGGCCCAGTCGCAAATGCGACTGGTGCGACCCTGGTAATTCCGCCACTGTACATACAAAAGGCTGAACTAGTTAAAAGAAAAGTTCAAAATCAACTCACAGGGTTATCTTCATAGGAGTTTTCAGCGTTATACATTTCCCAGCCTTGTGGCTATCCAGACTTTGTAGTCCCTGAGCCTGTCTCTGCACAGACTCACCACAATGTCTCATTTAGCTTGGTGGCAAATGAACTGCTGACCTGGGCTGCACAGGCTACCGCCTAGTGACACACTGGGGTTAATTTACTAAAACTGGAGAGTGTGAAATCTGGTGCAGCTCTGCATTGAGACCAATCAGCTTCCAGGTTTTTTTGTCAAAACTTAAATTGAACTTAGAGGCTGATTGGCTACCATGCACAGCTGCACCAGATTTTTAATTCTCTAGTTTTAGTAAATCAGGCCCACGGTCTCTAAACACCTCACAGGGGACAGCCTGGTCAGATGGCCTCTCCTTGAGGCTAGAACAAACAATCTCCTAGTGTCTGCTCATACACACACACACACACATACATACACACATGCATACACACACACATTCATACACACATACATACATACATACATGCATACACACACACATACATACACACATACATACATTGCTCCTGTACCAGCTTGTCGCCAAGGGAAAGGAGCCCAGAATTACACACAGCCCCTTGAGGGTTGTGCACACCTGTAAAATCAGGATTCTGTTTTCCTGTAAAATTCTGACTCAATGCAGGTGTTTTCTCCACTCAGAACAGACTTTCCAGAGCCCCTGAATCTGTATAAGGAAGACCCCTGGATGACATTTAACCCTTCTATCACAGTGATAAGGCACAGAACTGTCACAAAGGGAAATAATAAAAAGTGTCTGAGACAAGTTGTATCTCACCTTGTCCAATGCAATCAATCAGTTTTTCATTTATTTTCCACACAGCTTAGAAAATGGAGATTTTAAAGCTGACTGGGTCCATCTGACACAACGTTGGGGGACGTTTGTCTCAGACACGTTTTCTTCTCTCTAATAAATCTACTACATCTACTGTTATTTGTGCTTATTTAAAATTAAAGTGTATGTCTGGTCAAAATGTAAACTCATATTTTTTTCCACATTGTATCTTGAAGTTTGTAAATGTATTATGGTAAGCGCCCCACACGTTTACTTCCTTGAGTTCTGCGACACGTAGTCACTATGCCCTGTGGGTTGGCACTGCTGTGTCACACATTTCACAGAGCCCGCCTTCTGATCTACAGAGGTGATGAGAGGAGGAGTTTCAGGAGGCGGGGTCAGTGCAGGAATCGCTGATACATGTAGTCAGGCTGAGGAGAAGCTGCAAAGCATGCAGGGAATACAGGAAGTTGTGGAAAGTCATGGCCAGCAGACAGGCAGCACTCACAACATCTAAGGAGATTCTTTAGGTAATCTTATATTGGATTGACAGAAATAACAATTGTTTGTATTGCTATTACAAAGCTGATGTTATGAAATGAAAGTGTATACTGTGACCATAGATCTCTTGTAATGGATGGGAAATGTTTTGTGGATGTGTTTTTTTGATTGTGATCTGTTCTATTTTATTTCAGAATTTCGCTACAAGTGCAGTACAAGAACTGAGCATTTTTTTCTGCGGGGTAATATGTCATACGATCTGAAATAGAATATTTTTAATTCATTTTTTTTGTATACATTACATACACTTTCATCAAAACTTCTGGGCTGATTGGTTTCTGGTTCTGTTCTCACTCATCTTGGAGGTTGGGCTGCTTCTTTGCATTTTCCCGCCACTTCTTACTGCATTTTTATAATGCAAAGTAAATCAAAATCAAATGGGGAGAGTCATAATTCCTCATAATTGCTTTGGCACATGCTGAGCCCTACAACACAAGCACAGAAAGTTTCCACCCAAATCCACAAAGAATATAGGCATCTGCTAGATGGTTCCACTCGCCAGCATCCACCAAAAATGGAAATATCAGGGAATAACACAGCTCAGAACTGTTGTATTTTAAAAAACAAGAATGAGTGGGATATTTCCCAAACAGAGCAAGAATACTGTAATTGTTCACTGTGTAAGAAATAATATGTGTGTTCAATGCTGCATTCTGTTTGGGGGGTTGATTTACTAATATTGCAATATTTGGTTCAGCTCTACAGAAACCAATCAGCTTCCAGGTTTGTTTTTCTTCTAAAAGCTTAATTGAATAAGCTGAATTTAGAAGCTATAATATACCAGGTAGTGCAGCACTAAATTCAAACAGGATAGAAAAGTGACAGTGAAAAAATGAAATGACCAAAATGCATATATGTAACAAAAAAAAAAAAAAACAGTAAATTAATATAAATATAAATATATATAAATTCATATAAAGTCCATACACCAATTCTGGTAGTTGTGCAGTTATTTCAAAGAAAGTCCAGATGTTGGTAATGGAGCTGCATCCAAAACAATCAAGTTCCAATGGTGCCACAAAATGACTTGGGCCCCTTTCACACTGAGGCGTTTTTCAGGCGGTACAGCGCTAAAAATAGCGCCTGTACACCGCCTGAAAAAAACGGCCCCATTCACTCCAGCGTGAAAGCCGGCGGCTTTCACACTGGAGCGGTGCGCTAGCAGGACGGTAAAAAAAGTCCTGCTAGCAGCATCTTTGCATCTTTGCTCTATACCGCTCCTACCCATTGATTTCAATGGGACACCGCGGTAAAACTGCGGCAATACCGCCACTACGGCGGCGCTTTGCGGGGGATTTTAACCCTTTTTCGGTCGCTCGTGGGGGTAAAACCGCCCCGCGAGCGGCCGAATACCGCAGGCTAAAACGACAGTAAAGCAGCGCTAAATATAGCGCTGCTTTACCGTCGCCGCGGCACCCGCCCCAGTGTGAAAGGGGCCTAAACGTGATTCTACACAGTGCTGTGCTCCTCCAACACAATACACTCACCAGAGCAAAGAATGTAATTCACCTGTTAGTAATTCTACCCAGAGCTTTCATTTTGATTGTGACATTGAACTTGTATAAGTCAGTCAGATGTAGGTGGGTGCCTTATCCTAAGGCTACTTTCACACTGGGTCGGGGGGAGTTAGCGGTAAAGCGACACTAGTTTTAGTGGTGCTTTACCGATGTTATAGCAACGCTTTTCGGCCATTAGCTTGGCGCTTTTAACACCCGCTACATGCTGAGGAAAGGGTTAAAAGTGCCCAAAAAGCACCGCTGCCAAAACCCCAAAGATGCTGCTTGCAGGACTTTTTTTCCTGTCCTGCAAGCACACTGCCCCAGTGTGAAAGCACTCTGGCTTTCACACTGGGGCTTACAGGCACTATTTTACTGCAAAAACGCATGTTAAGCGACTCAGTGTGAAAGTGTCCTTAATGAAAAGGAGTTCACCACAAGGAAGAAGTAGTATAATTTTCCACTATTTATTTGAATAAAATTTAGACATGTAGCATAAAATCCATGTGGAGACAATATCAAACAAAGTGACTAAACATACCAAGATGGCCTCCGCTCCAGGACCCAGCATGACATCAGCATGTAGTGCTCATCCCGAGCACTATACTTTTTTGTCTTGTTTTGTTTTTCTGTTTTTTTATTTGTTTGAATTTAAGAGCAGATTAGATACCATGCACAGCTGCATCAGATTTTTCACTGTCCAGTATCACCTCCACCATTCCTATTAACCCAGGTTCACACTGATGTGATTTGGCATGCGATTTGACATGCTAGCAATAGCAACGTTCAAATCGTTGCGACGCCGACTTTGCGGCACCGCACCGATTCCAAAAAGTAGTTTGTGTACTACTTTTGGTGACTTTGGGTGTGATTTCAATAGACATCTGTGCAGGAACCTGCAGATGTCTCTGGAATCGCCCCCGAAGTCAGACTGATATGCGGGTATGAAATTGTGTGAGTTCAGCTGAACTCGCACAATTTCAATCCCGCAGCAGTGTGAACCTGGTCTAAAATTGATTTACTTCTATTGGCTAATTAAACCAGGTTTAGAAGGGCCACATTTTCAGAAATGCAATTTAGATCTAATTTAGTCTAAGGCTGCTTTCACACTGGGGCGGTTTGCAGGCGTTATTGCGCTAAGAATAGCGCCTGCAAAACCGACCCGAAACAGCTGTTGCTGTTCCTTCAGTGTGAAAGCCCGAGGGCTTTCACACTGAGCGGTGCGCTTGCAGGACGCTCAAAAATGTCCTGCAAGCCGCATCTTTGGCTCGCTATAGGAGTGGTATATTTACCGCTCCTTTAGCGCCCGGTCCCATTGAAAACAATGGGGGAGCGCGCCGAATCCGCCCGCAAAACGCTGATGCAGCGGCGGTTTGCGGGCGGTAAAACCACCCCGCTAGCGGCCGAAATGCGCGGCTAAAACGCCAGTAAAGCGGCGCTAAATATACCGCCGTTTTATCGCCAGCGCCCCCTCCGCTCCAGTGTGAAAGCAGCCTGAGTTAACATCAGTGCTGAGAGGCTGGCACCATATGGCTACTACAAGAACATGTGATAGTCTTCAGAATGATCTCTGTGTTCCTGTGGAGCACTTTGTATTGTGTGCCCAGTATATGGGGCTTCCAATTCTGCCCAAGCAGAGATTAAGCCCCCTTCTCCTGGTGCTAAAATGCAATAAATGCAACATATTGCAGCTTACTAGTCTTTAAATGTGGTGACTGCATTAGTTTTTATTTTTAAAGCTTTTTTCCCTTATTTACCTGGTATTTCTTTCAGTAACATACTTTCTGTCCTAGAGTGGCAATTCTCACTCACTTTAGTGTACAGTATGGAGGAGCAGTCTTGTCACCCTAGGCTGTTCACTGTTAATTTAGACCACAGAACACTTCCCCTATACCGCACCTCCTTACCATAGAGGGAAGATATTCTGTAATCCACAAAAGTAAACTTTCAGTGCAGAAGAGACAGAGTGCACAATAAATTACCGGCTCATGGGATTTTTGACAAATTAGCAGGTATAGTTCTACACATGCAGCATTTGTAAGTTAACCACTTCCAGACCAGCCTCGTTTTGGATTTTAGGTGTTTACATGTTTAAAACCGTTTTTTTTTGCTAGAAAATGACTTAGAACCCCCAAACATTATATATTGTTTTTTTTCTAACACCGTAGAGAATAACATGGTGGTCATTGCAATACTTTTTTTCACACGTATTTGCGCAGCGGTCTTACAAGCACACTTTTTTTGGAAAAAAGTCACTTTTTTGAATAAAAAAATAAGAAAACAGTAAAATTAGCACAATTTTTTTTGGGATTGTGAAAGATAATGTTACGCCGAATAAATTGATACCAAACATGTCACGTTTCAAAATTGCGGCCGCTCGTGGAATGGCGTCAAACTTTTACCCTTAAAAATCTCCATAAGCGACATTTAAAAAATTCTACAGGTTGCATTTTTTGAGTTACAGAGGAGGTCTATGGCTAGAATTATTGCTCTCGCTCTACCGATCGCGGTGATATATCACATGTGTGGTTTGACTACCGTTTTCATATGCGGGCGCTGCTCACGTATGCGTTCGCAAAAAAAAATTTTGTTTTTTCTTATTTATTTTACTTGTATTATTTTTTACACTTTTAACCACTTCAGCCCCGGACCAATTGTCAGCTTAAGGACCAGAGGTCTTTTTTCAATTTCGCACTGCACTACTTTAACTGGTAATTGTGCGGTCATGCAATTTTGTAACGAAACGAAATTTGCGTCCTTTTCTTCCCACAAATAGAGCTTTCTTTTGATGGTATTTGATTGCCTCTGTGATTTTTATTTTTTGCGATATAAACGGAAAAAAAAAAAGCGAAAAATTTTGAAAAAAAAAAAAAAGAGATTTTCTACTTTTTGTTATAAAAAAAATCTAATAAACTCAATTTTAGTCAAACATTTGGGCCAAAATGTATTCAGCCACATGTCTTTAGTAAAAAAAATGCCAATAAGCGTATATTTATTGGTTTGCGCAAAAGTTATAGCGTCTACAAACTAGAGTACATTTTCTGGAATTTACACCGCTTTTAATTTATGACTGCCTATTTCATTTCTTGAGGTGCTAAAATGGCAGAGAAGTACAAAACCCCCCCAAATGACCCCATTTTGGAAAGTAGACACCCCAAGCTATTTGCTGAGAGGCATGTTGAGCCCATTGAATATTTTTTTTTTTAGTCCCAAGTGATTGAATAAAGACAAAAATAAAAAATAATTTTTTTTTTCTTCAAAAAGTTGTCACTAAATGATATATTGCTCACACATGCCATAGTTATATGTGGAATTGCACCCCAAAATACATTTTGCTGCTTCTCCTGAGTATGGGGATACCACATGTGTGGGACTTTTTGGGAGCCTAGCCGCGTACGGGGCCCCGAAACCCAAGCACCGCCTTCAGGATTTCTAAGGGTGCAAATTTTTGATTTCACTCCTCACTACCTATCACAGTTTCGAAGGCCATAAAATGCCAAAATAGCACAAAACCCCCCCAAATGACCCCATTTTGGAAAGTAGACACCCAAGCTATTTGTTGAGAGGCATGGTGAGTATTTTACAGCTCTCATTTGTTTTTGAAAATGAAGAAAGTAAAGAAAAAAAATTTTTTTTTTTCTTTTTTCAATTTTCAAAACTTTGTGACAAAAAGCGACATCTGCAAAATACTCACAATACCTCTCAGCAAATAGCTTGGGGTGTCTACTTTCCAAAATGGGGTCATTTTGGGGGGGTTTTATGCCATCTGGGCATTCCATGGCCTCCGAAACTGTGATTGGCAGTGAGAAGTGAAATAAAAAAATTACTCCCTTAGAAAGCCTGAAGGCGGTGCTTGGTTTTTGGGGTTCCGTACGCAGCTAGGCTCCCAAAAAGTCCCACACATGTGGTATCCCCGTACTCAGGAGAAGCAACAGAATGTATTTTGGGGTGTATTTCCACATATGCCCATGACATGTTTGAGCAATATATCATTTAGTGACAACTTTTTGTAAAAAAAATATATATATTTTTTTTTTTTCATTATTCAATCTCTTGGGACAAAAAAAAAAAAAATATTTAATGGGCACAACATTGCTCTCAGCAAATAGCTTGGGGTGTCTACTTTCCAAAATGGGGTCATTTGGGGGGGGTTTGAACTGTCCTGGCATTTTATGCACAACATTTAGAAGCCTATGTCACACGTCACCCACTCTTCTAACCACTTGAAGACAAAGCCCTTTCTGACACTTTTTGTTTACATGAAAACATATTTTTTTTTTGCAAGAAAATTACGTTGAACCCCCAAACACTATATATATTGTTAAAGCAAAGGCCCTACAGATTAAAATGGTGGGTGTTGCATTTTTTTTTTCCACACAGTATTTGCGCAGCGATTTTTCAAACGCATTTTTTGTGGAAAAAATACACTTTTTTTTATTTTAATGCACTAAAACACACTATATTGCTCAAATTTTTGATGAAATAAAAAATATGATCTTAGGCCGAGTACATGGATACCAAACACGACATGCTTTAAAATTGCGCACAAACACGCAGTGGCGACAAACTACATACATTTTTAAAAGCCTTTAAAAGCCTTTACATGATACCACATTAGATTCACGGAGGAGGTCTACTGCTAAAATTACTGCCCTCGATCTGACCTTCGCGGTGATACCTCACATGCATGCTGCAATTGCTGTTTACATATGACGCCAGACCAACGCTTGTGTACGCCTTTGCGCAAGAGAAGGGGGGGCAGGGGTGCTTTTTTTTTTTTTTTTTTTTTTTTTTTTTTTTTATTTTTCTTTTTTATTCTATTTTTAAAATGTTCCTTCCATTTTTTTTCTTTTTTATTATTTTTATTGTTATCTCAGGGAATGTAAATATCCCCTATGATAGCAATAGGCAGTGACAGGTACTCTTTTTTTGAAAAAAATTGGGGTCTATTAGACCCTAGATCTTTCCTCTGCCCTCAAAGCATCTGACCACACCAAGATTGGTGTGATAAAATGCTTTCCCAATTTCCCAATGGCGCGGTTTATATCCGGGAGGGGGGACATTCCCTCCTACTGCTTGTAAAAGCAGTCTAGAGGCTAATTACCCGCTAGAATTGCTTTTACATGAAAGCCGATCACTGGCTGAAAAGAATGATACCAAGATGATACCTAAACCTGCAGGCATCATTCTGGTATAACCATTCAAAGTCCAGCAACATACTGGACATATATTGTAATCTTTTTTTTTTTTTCATGCAGCCTCTTGGCTGAACGAAAAAAAGAGATTGATTGGTGGGTATGCCCACCATTAGAATACCTCCCTTCATCCACCCACTTCTAATGATGGGCATACATGCACCATTTATATATGCCGATGCATGGGGGCATCCTCCCGCAAAAGTTATGCCGTGTACACACGGTCGGAATTTCGACCGTATGTACGTGGCATTAGGAGCCAATCGCTCCTCCCCGCCCCCTGCTGCCCCATGCTTCGGCATATATGCTCTTTTTTTTAACTGTGGTGGTGAAATCACCTCCTACAGCGTTGGAGTCGCGGCTTTATGTATCGTGGGAGCAAACGCTGTTGCTGTCAAGATAAATAAATCCGCGCTGCAACTGAATGGCGCACCTGAAAAAAAAAAAATGCTTAACACTAAAACACAGTAAACAAAATTACATACCTGAAAAGCAAGCATGATAAAACATGATAAAACATAATAAAACATTGCAGAATAGAATGGAGTAAAAAAAAGAGCAACAATAGAGAGAGAGAGAGAACAATAAAACGACAACTATTTTTGTTATTTTTTATTTTTTTGAGATTCACAGGTAAAAAAGCTCCTGACTGTTAGCGACTGAATCAAAACGCTACCACAAAAAAAATGTTAGCGATCGCAGGGATCAGGCCTGACTCTGCGAACACTGCAGTTATGTGTGCTTAGTGTTTTGTAAGTGACAGTGATCGATCGATACTGCACTTGGGTGGGCTGGGCTGGGCGGAGGGGGAAAACGCAGGTGCTAGCAGGTATCTGGGCTGATCCCGCTAACAATGCGTTTTTTTGGAACCCTAAACTGCTGGGACGCTAGTATAGATCTGATCAGATCAGATATTGATCTGTTCAGATACTATACCACTAAGGGAGGTGTATGCTTTGCGCGTGGGTGTTTGCGGTACTGGCACTAACCTGGGGCGACGCAGACCTTATTTGACCCTAAAACCTAATTGATATCACCCGCCGGGCGATCAGGGGGTTTAAACCGTTATTGGGTAATAAATGGCGGGTGCCCTGACAGTATAAAAAACAAGCTAACTAACCAGCGTCACCCGTAACAGTAATACAAAAAAAAACTGGTTACCTAGCGACACTAATGCAGGGATCAGAAAAACGATCGCTTAGTGACACTGGCAAAAGGGGGTGAAAGGGTTAACTAGGGGCAATCAGGGGGTTAAACCTTTATTAGGTAATATATGGGGGTACCTGACGCTATATAAAAACCTGACGGGGAACCTAAATAACGAAATAACTAACTGGCTAACCAGCGTCACCAGTGACATTTTATACGGTGATCACTGGTGAAAGGGTTAACTCTAGGGGCAATCAGGGGGTTAAAACCTTTATTTAGGTTGTAATATGGGGGTACCTGACCTATAAACCTATTTATGAACCTATATAAAACATGGCGGTTAACCTAAAAAAAAAACTGGTTACCTAGCGACACTAATGCAGCGATCAGAAAAACGATCGCTTAGTGACACTGGCAAAAGGGGGTGAAAGGGTTAACTAGGGGCAATCAGGGGGTTTAAACCTTTATTAGGTAATATATGGGGGTACCTGACGCTATATAAAAAACCTGACGGGGAACCTAAATAACGAAATAACTAACTGGCTAACCAGCGTCACCAGTGACAGTTATACGGTGATTACTGGTGAAAGGGTTAACTCTAGGGGCAATCAGGGGGTTAAAACCTTTATTTAGGTTGTAATATGGGGGTACCTGACCTATAAAACTATTTATGAACCTATATAAAACATGGCGGTTAAAATAAAAAAAAAAATGGTTACCTAGCGACACAATGCAGCGATCAGAAAAAACGATCGCTTAGTGACACTGGCAAAAGGGGGTGAAGGGGTAAACTAGGGGCAACCCCGGGGTTAAACCTTTATTAGGGGGGGGGCAGGGGGCTACCTAGGACCTAAAACTAACTGCCCTGACAGTTATTACAGTCACACTGACACTAAATGCAGTGATCAGTAAATAAATGATCACTGCAATTAGTGACACTGTGACTGGGGGGGGAGGGGGTGATCTGGGGGGTGATCAGGGGGTGACAGGGGGGTGTTTTGTGTGCCTAACTGTACTGGTGTCAGTGTAGTGTTGTGCACTAACCTTAACATGTTCGCCGCTCGGCGTCTCCGGTCACATAGACCGGCGCACCGAGCGTGACATCACTTCCGCCTTCCTGTCTATACAATAGACAGGAAGGGGAAGCTTTTCATTCGCCAGGAGCGATCGCGAGGGGGTGGCCAGAAACCACTGGCCGTCCCCTCGTCCCGGATCGCTCCTGAAGCGATGCCGACCGTCCCCGCCGGCGGAGGGGGGTCCGATCGGACCCCCCCAA